>PVKH010003491.1:9285-24976 GCA_004027955.1 Chaetophractus vellerosus
GACCTGCCCTGCCCGTGGCGGCTTTTGCCTGTCCGTGGCAGCTTTTTGCCCTGCCCACGGCGGCTCCAGCCCGCCCATGGCGGCTTCCATTCTCAAGGCGGTCTGCCCGCTAGGAGAGGTCCCCGGGAACCGAACCCAGGGCCTCCCATGTGGTTTCCCAGCGAGCTCTTTATCCACTGAGCTATCTAGCCGGGCCCTACCAGATAATTTTTCTACATTAATTGTGATTATCAGTTGTGAATTTTTTTGTGTGTTTTTTAATGTTTATTTTGTTAATGTCACAAATTACATTATTTAAGTTTAGAACTAAACTTATCTTCCATTCAGAAGATTGTTCAACTAATCTTCCATTCCTGGCAAAAACTTCACTTGGCTCTGATATATCATCCTTTTAATATATCTCTACATTTTGCTCCAATATTCTTTCCTCATAACTTTGTTTTTGGTATCCGTTTTATTCTGGCCTCATAAATGATTTGGGAGGTTTGCTCTCCTCATCCATTTTATAAATGAGTTTTCATATGTTCGCTATAGTTTCTTCATTAAATATTTTAATAGAATTCAATAGTGAAATTATCTAGGCCTGGAGTTTCTTTAACAGATATAGGGCTATTCAAATGTTCTGTGTTACCTTTTCTGCTTCATTTAACTTGTTGATTTTATTAGCATAAAGTTGTTTTTAATATTTACTTAGTATTGTTGGATCTATAATGTTGTTGTCTCTTTTATTTCTGATATTAATAATTTATGTTTTCTTTCCTTTTTCTTGATCTACCTAGCAAGATGCTTACCAATTTTTTAAAAATCTATTTGAAGAACCAGCTTTTGGTTTTATTGATATTCTCCATGGTTAATCCATCTTATACTTTATTGATTTTGATTTTATTTTTATTCTTCTACTTTTTTTGGTTTAATTTAGTCTTATTTTTCTAGCTTTTTAGAGTGGGAAGGTGGATAATGAATGTACATCTTTCTTTTTCTCTAAAATAACCATGTTAAACTACAACTTTCTCTCTAAATAAAGCCTTAGTGGCACACCACAAATTTTGATATGTTCTTTTCAGAGCAAAATATTTTCTAATTTCTTTAAAATTTTCTTTCTTGATCCATGACTAATTTAGAGATGAGTTTCTTAATTTCCAAATGTTTGGAGATTTTCTAAATATCTTATTGTTATTTATATCCAAATTAATCCCATTGTGGCAGTTTGAGATTATTTATGAATCCCCAAAGGAGAGATTACGTTTGTAAACTGGTCTGTACCTCTGGGTGTGATACCTACACTTTGAATGCCTTAGATTCGGCTGACATGTCTTGATTAAATTACACGTTAAGATTAAGGCTTTGATTTGACCACATCAGTAGGGCATGTCTCAGGGTTGAGTCCCTGCCCCCTTGGTAGGCTGATATAAATTAACTCAAGAAGAAGACACGGAAGAGGGAGAGAACTTGGTAATTTCAGTCCTGCCATGTGACAGAAAGAAGGCCCAAAAGCTAAAGCCCCGGGAAGAGAGACAAGCCCCATGCCAGCCTACAGCTGAGGTCAGAAAAAGCTGGGCCCATGGAGCCTTAAGAGGAAGAAGAAAGGAGAGACCAGACAGAGATTGCCCACCATCTTGCTTCAACACATGGCAACAGACTTTGATGAGAAAGCAGCCTTGAGTTGGACTCTTTAGGACTTTGTAACTATAAGCTTTTACTCCAAATAAATAACCTTTATAAAAGCCAACAGATTTCTGGTACTTTGTATCAGCAAAAGTACTTGGGCTGACTAATACACCCATTGTGGTTACAGATCACACCTTATACTTTTCAATTCCTTGAAATTTATTGAAACTTTGTTCTAGCCGAGTATATGATCTACCTTTTGCATATTCCATGTGCACTTCAAAAGAATGGCTTTACAGGATGGTGTTCCATTAAGGTCAATTTGGTTAAGTTGCTTGACAATGCTGTCCAAACCTTCTATATCTTTATATCTTCACAGATTTTTTTTCATCCACTTCTCTATCAGTTATTGAGTGCTGAGTGTTAAAATTTCAAACTATATTTCTCTACCTGTTGTTCTCTCATTTATTGCTTCATGTATTTGAATCTTTGTTATTGTATTCAATAACATTTAGGATTGTTGTCTTTTTTAAAGAATTGACCCCTTTATTATAATGAAATATCTTTATTTTTAGCAATACTCTTTTTTAAAAATGTATTTCCATTACAGAAATTGTGAACTTACAAAACAATCATGTACATGTGTGGAATTCCCACACAACATCCCCTTACCAACACACTATACCATTGAGGGACATTTGTTAAAGATTATGGGATAATATCATCAGACCACTACCACTAAATATGGTCCATAACATATATTTGGCATTGTATTAGTCAGGGTTCTCTAGGGAAACAGATCAACAGGAGATATCTGTCAATAATATATTTTATAAGAGTTTCTCATGTGACTGTGGGGATACACAAGTCCAGGTTCCACAGGCAGGCTGCAAGCTAGGGACACCGATGAAAGTTTCTGATGAGTTTCTGGGAGAAACTGGCTGTCCAAAGACAAGCTGGGAAATTCTCTCTGAATGTAGAAATCACTTCCCCTTTTAAGGCATTCAACTGATTGGATAAAAGCGTCATCCATTGCTGATGCAATCTCCCTGATTGATACAGATGTAATCAGTCATCCACGCAGTAAACTCACTGGTGACTGAAGTCCATAAATGCTCTTGTATTACAATTAGCCCAGTGCTTGCTTGAACCAACACCTGGACACAATTACCTGGCTGAGTTGATACATTAGCCTAACCATCACAGGCATATTTTTCCATACCCCCCTATTATTAACACAGTGCATCTTTGGCATTGATGTAAGAATGTTTCAGTATTAATGTTAATTATAGTCCATAGGTTAGATTAATTGTATTTTGCCCTTGCTTCTCCACATTCCCACCACCCTGCAATAGTGACATCTGTTCCAGTTCACAGAAGGACAGTCTTGCATTTGTACTACTAACCACAACTCTCATCTACCTCTGGGTTCACTGTATTATTCAGTCCCTAGATTTTTCTATAGCTTTCTTTAAATTGACATTTACATCCCTAGACTACCCTTTTCAAGCACAATCTCATCTATAAACCAGCTGCTATTCACTATAATGTGTTACCATCAACTCTATTCATTTCCACACTTTTACAGTAAAGTTAATTAAAACTTCATTGAGCATCAGTATTCCTTCACATCCCTCTTCTTATCTCCTAATAACCTATACCCTAGGTTTTAACTCCATGCATTTATTCTTTGTATTTAGTTCATATTAGTGAGATCACACAATATTTCTCCTTTTGTGTCTGGCTAATTTCACTTAACATGTCTTCAAGATTCATCCATGTTATCATATATGTCTCAATTTCATTTCTTCTTACTGCAGCATGGTATTCTATTATATGTATCTACCACATTTTGTTCATCCATTCATTGGCTGATGGACACTTGGGTTGTTCCCATCTTTTGACAATGGTGAATAATGCCACTATGAACATCGGTGTGCAAATGTCTGTTCGTAACACCTTTTCAGTTCTTCTGGATATATTCCTAGTAGAGGAATTGCTGGGTCATATGGCAGTTCTACATTTAGCTTCCTGAGGAATCACCAAACTGTTTTCCACAGTGGCTGCACCATTTTACAATCCCACCAACAGTGAAGAAGTATTCATATTTCTCTACATCTTCTCCAGCACCTATTGTTTCCTGTTTTTTTTTTTTTTTTTAGTAATGGTCCTTCTACGTGGTGTGAGATGATATCTCATTGTCATTTTGATTTGCATTTCCCTAATAGCTAATGATAGCGAACATTTTTTCATGTGCTTTTTGGCAATTTTTATGTCCCCTTCGGAGAAATATCTATGTGTTTTGCCCATTTTTAAAATGGATTACTTGCTCTTTTCTTATTGAGTTGTATGATCTCTTTATATGGAATGGAAGCCAAACCCTTATCAGATATGTGGTTTCCAAATATTTTCTCCCATTGAGTGAGTTGCTTTTTTACCTTGTTGATGAAGTTATTTGAATCACAAAAGTGTTTAAGTTTGAAGAGGTCACATTTATCCATTTTTTTCTTTTGTTGCTCATGCCTTTTGGTGTTATGTTTAAGAATCCACTGCCTACTACCAGATCTTAAAGATGTTTTCCTATATTTTCATGCAGGAGCTTTATGGTTCTTGCTTTTATATTTAAGTCTTTGATCCATTTTGAGTTAATTTGTATATATGGTGTGAGATAGGGGTCCTCTTTTTTTCTTTTGGATATGGATACCCAGTTCTCCCAGCACCATTTGTTGAATAGACTGTTCTGCCCCAACTGGGTGGGTTTGACAGGTTTGTCAAAATCACTTGACTATAAATGTGAGGTACTGTTTCTGAACCCATCAATTCAGTTGCATTGGTTTATGTGTCTATCTTTATGCCAGTATCATGCTGTTTTTACCATAGTTAGGTAATATGATTTAAAGTCCAGAAGTGAGAGTCCTCCAACTTCACTTTTCCTTTTCAAGATGTTTATGGCTATTCTGGGCCCTTTACCCTTCCAAATAAATTTGATAATTATGTTTCCCATTTGTATAAAAAATGCTGGTGGAATTTTTATCAGGATTGCATTAAATCTATATATCAATTTGGGTAAAATTGACATCTTAATGATATTTAGTCTTGCAATCCATGAGCATGGAATGTTCTTCCAATTATTTAGGTCTTTTTAAAATTTCTCTTAGCAATGCATCATAGTATTCTGAATAAAAGTGCTTTACATCCATGGTTAAGTTTATTCCTAAATATTCAATTCTTTCAGTCGTTAATGTAAATGGAATTTTTCCAACTTCCTTCTCAGACTGTCTATTACTAGTGATGTACCACTGATTTTTCATATTGATCTTGTATCCTGACACTCTACTGAAATCATTTATTAGCTCTAGCAGGTTTGTTGTAAATTTTTCAGAACTTTCTAGGTATAGGATCATATCATCTGTGAATAGCGAAAGTTTTACTTCTTCCTTTCTGATTAGGATGAATTTTATGTCTTTTCCTTGTCTGATTGCTCTAGCTAGAACCTCTAGCACTATATTGAACAACAGTGGTGACAGTGGGCTTCCTTGTCTTGTTTCTGATCTCAACAGAAAAGCTCTCAGCCTTTCACCATTGAGTACAATGGTAGCTGTGGTTGTTTCATATATGGCCTTTATCATGTTGAGAAAGTTTCCTTCAATTCCTGTTTTGTGTAGTATTTTTATCAAGAACGGTTGCTTGTATTTTTCAAATGCCTTTTCTGCATCAGTCAATTAGATCATATGATTTTCTTCTTTGATTTATTAATGTGGCGTATTATGCTGATTGATTTTCTTGTGTTGAACTACCCTTGCATGCCTGTTATAAAACCCACTTGATCATGATGAATAATTCTTTTAATGTGTTGTTGTATTTGATTAGCAAGTATTTTGTTGAGTATTTTTGCATCTGTATTCATTAGGAAAATGGGACTGTAATTTTCTTTTTTGGTAATATCTTTATCTGGTGTTAGGATGATATTGGCTTCATAGAATGAGTTTGGTAGTGTTCCTTATTCAATTTTTTTTTTGGAAGAACTTGAGTAAGATTGGTATTAAATCTTCTTTGAATGCTCAGTAGAACTCACCTGTGAAACCATCTGGTCCTGGGCTTTTCGAGGTCAGACAAGATTGGATGCGTTCAGAGTGATATGGCTGTAGACATGGGCTTTTCATTTTGGGGAGTTGTTTGATGACTGTTTCAATCTCTTCACTTGTGATTGTTTTGTTGAGGTCTTCTATTTCTTCTAGGGTCAGTGTAGGTTGTTCACACCTTCCTAGGAATTTTTCTATTTTGTCTACATTGTCTAGGTTTTTGGCATACAGTTTTTCATAGTATCCTCTTATGATCTCTTTTATTTTGACTTTCATTCCCTAAGATCTGCTATTTTTTGTGTGTGCTTTCAAATTCTTCTTTGTGCTCACCCAGTAACTTCTTAATATCCTTAATTTCTTTAGCTATCTCATTGAATTCATTAAGGAAATTTGTTTGAACATTTTTGATTAGTTGTCTCAACCCCTTTATGTCATCTGGAGTTTTATCTTGTTCCTTTGACTGGGCCATATCTTCCTGTTTCTTGGTATGGATTGTAATTTTTTGTTTATGTCTTGGCATCTGGTTTACTAGATGTATTTATTCTGGGTGTAGTTTACCTCTTTAATTTAGGGCTTTCTTGCCCTTTCTTCCTTGCTGGTTTTGTAGTAAGAGTCTAGGATGTAGCTGGTACTGTAAGCTGTGGAGGCTGAAGATACCTGTGCTGCCCCAGGAACCAATGAAGCTTCTCCCACCCTCCCCCTCTGCCAGGGGTAGGGACAGAGCTGCAGTCATGTGTTATAATCCAAGTTGTGCAGGCCAAGACCATATGTAGTTGCCCAGAGACATTGATGAAGCTTCAAGCCCCTTCCTTCCCCTAGGGCAGGGACGGAGTGCAGGTGTGGGCAGCAACCTGTGCCATGCAGGCCCAAAATGACTGCAGTTGCCCAGGCAGACTGATGCAACAAGAGCCCCCTCCTACCATGGTCAGGGATGGACCCTCCAGAGTGCCCAACAATCTAATCCGTGTGGGCCAAATGCACCTGCAGTTGCCCTGAGAGGCTAAGTGAGCACTGTCCCTTCTGTCCTTTATGGGCTGGGGATGGAACCACAGGCACCCAACAGTTCAGTCTGTATAGACCAAAAGTGCCTGCCACTGCTTGGAGAGGCTGAGGTAACACTATCAGCTGTAGGCTGGGATAAGTATCGTCCCTCTCCCAGGGCTCGTTGCTCTCTGGGATCAGCTGCTCTGCTCCCTCCACAAGGCCAGCTGTGGATCATCAGGCTAATGGCTCATCTCTTTCCGGGAGCTCTGCCATTTTTAATGGAGCTTTTTCTCCTTCCTCACATATCTGCTTCTCTTTGTTTACTTCCCATGGCTCCAATATCAAAACTCCTACCACCTTTCTCTGTAGTGCAGTTTCTCTGTGAGTCCCCACCCACCAAGGGGTCGGGGCTCAACATCTACTGTTGTGCCCAATCAAAGCCCTAATCATAATTTAATCATGCCCAGAGGAAAAGACCAGTTTATAAACATAATCCAATATCTATTTTTGGAATTCATAAACAATGCCAAACGACTATACCTCCTATTCTACTTGGGGGGGTGGGGATGAAGCTACAGGTGTTTGACTCTTCAGTCTATGTGGGCCAAAAGCACCTGCAGTTACCCAGAGAGGCTGGGGAAACACACACCCCTCTTGTCCTATTGGGGATGGGGTGGAATCACAGGTGCCCAACAGTTGAGTTCATGCAGGAAAAAAGTGCCTGCAGTTGCCTTGATAGTCTGGGGAAACACCCCCTCCCCTCCCATCCAATGGGGGTATGTGTAGGGGTAGAGATGGAATCAAAGGCTCTCAACAAACCAGTTCATGTGGACCAAAAGTGTCTGCAGTTCCCCAGAGTGGCTGAGGAAACAGCTCCCCTCCTACCCCAGGGTATGGGGATGGAGCCCCATGAGTCTGACTATTCAGTCCATGCCAGCTGAAAGCACCCACAGCCATCCAGGGAGACCAGTGCACATCCCCCCAGCATTCCCCCCACCAGATGTGGGGCTGGAGCCCAGGCCAGGGCTGCAGTCCGATCTTGGTAGAAAGAAGCCAGTCCCTACTGTCACTGTGATTTTTCAATCAGCCCCACTTCCCCTCATGCCAAGGCAGAGCCAAAATGGTGGCTACTGGCCTCTTTCTGCCTTGGGCAGTTTCAATCTTTAGCTGTTTTTAGGGTTACACTTTAGCCAGCCAAATTTGTTATTCAGTAGCTGAAGTCACTGGCCAACCATCTCATCTCTTCCTCCCCTGTTTTTGGGAAATGGAGCTTCAACTCCAACCATGGAACAGCTCCCAAAGCGGCTGATGCAGCCAGTGGATGATGGACACCAGCCTCCATGGCCAGGAATGCTCTACTCATGCAACTTTACTGCAGATGAGCTGTCTCCTTCCATTCTTTCAAGGATGTTGCAGAACACTTTTCTGGTTTCCTGGGCCTCCCAAACAGGTGCTCCAGATAGCTTTGTTTAGCTTACTAACTGCCCTGTAGGACAAGCTGACTCTTGGAATGCTGTACTCAGATGCCATCTTGACCCCATTGCCTCTAACAATACTCTTTTGTCCATCCGTTTCAGTTTTCTTATGATTAGGGTATGTGTTTTGTAATTTTCCACCTAATACATTTATATTTACCCACATATTCACCATTCTTAATGCTCTTTATTCCTTTATTTAGATATACGTGTTTCCTGAAGAACACTGCAGCATTTCTTATAGTGGATATCTGCTAGTAATAATTACTGTCAACTTTTGTGTTAAAACGTCTTCATTTTGCCATCATTTTTGAAGGATATTTTCTCTGGAAATAGAACTCTAGGTTGAAATGTTTGCTGTGATTTTTTAAATTGTCTCTTGTGTGAATAATTTCTTACAAAAAGCCAGCATATATTTGAATCTTTATTTTAGATTTCTTTTTTAGTCATTAATTTTTAGGTATTTTGCTGTGGTGTTTTCTTGCCCATTGTGAATGTTACATTATTGAGAGGATCAATTATGTTGTGTTCCTCTAAAGCGTGTTGCAAACAACTTCTTTGCTGGCAGATTGGCATTCTCCTGTTGAGGGTTGTTTCAGGCATTGTTATGACTAAAAATAGTATCCACCTCCTTTGTTTTCACTACAGTAGCCATATTCCTAAACTGTGGCTTTCCTGTGGTCTCAGATATATATTACACATGTTATGCTGTGATTTTTTTGGGTGTTCAGAACTCTAATAACTCTGTGTGGCCTCCACGGTATCTTTTCAACTCACTGGCCTCCAGTGCCTTTCCTTTACTAGTCCTTACAGAGATTCCACGTGAGCATGCTCAATTTGGCTAAAGACTTAAGAAGACTCCTTTGCATATTTCTGAAGCTTGTGCAATTTTCTTCTCTTAAGTATCCTGACCTACAAATTTCAGCCTGCAGAGAAGCCACAAATTCTAATTTCTCTTTCCTCCACCTATCAAGATCATTTTTTGATTCTACTTTTCTCAGCTGCAGTTCAGAAAGTGCCCTGAGGCAGAAAGCTGTAATGAAATTAGAGCTCAATTTATGTGTTTCCATTCATCCAAGGAAACAGGGTCACTGTGTCCATTGTCTGATAATAGTTGCTTCACAGATTTTTGTCCAGTTTTTATTTGTTTATTACAAAGAGGTAAGTCTGATATCTCCTTTTTGAGAATGGGGTGAACTGGATATTTCTTCTTATTTTCTTTATTTTTAAAATCCTAGTTGATAGTTTTCCTTAAATTTGTATACAGTAAAAATTCACTTTTTTGGTTGTACTATTTCATGGGTTTTGAAAAATTCATGGTGTCATGTATACACTCTATAGGGCCATGCAGAACAGTTTCATCACCCTAACTATTCTTTTGTGTAGCCCTTTGTATTTAGCCCCTTCGATCTCCCCAACTTCTAGTAACTAAGGTGTTTCTATCTCTGTAGTTTAGCCTTTTCCTGAATGTCAAATCAATGAAATTATCCATTTGTAGCCTTTTAGATCTCACTTCTTTCACTTTGCAAAATGAATTTAAGATTTATGCATATTGATTCACAAATTAGTTCATTCCTTTTTATTGTTGAATAGTATTCCATCGTATGGATGTACCAGTTTGTTTATCTATTCATCTAATGCAGGTTATCTTGGTTGTTTCCAGTGTGGGGCAATTATGAACAAAATATGAATTATGAATAAAATAAAATAAAGCTGTTTTAAATATTTCCATAAGGTTTCTGTGTTAATATTAGTTTTCATTTCACTTGGGTAAATACATAGGAATGCAATTGCTGGGTTATATGGTACATATATGTTTAACTTTATAAGATCCTGACAAACTGTTTTTCAAAATGGCTATGCCATTTTGTATTCCCTACCAGCAATAAGTGTGAGTTCTTGTTGCTCCACATACCCACCTGCATTTGGTAGTGTCAGTTTTGTGTGTGTGTTTGTTCTTTGTATGTTTTTAATTGCAGGCTTTATAATAAGTAAATAGAGATTTTTAAAACACAAAATTTTCAGTTTGTATATATTTTCATATACTAATTTGCCATGAGTACATAATTAATAAACTTGACTTAATTGGCACTTCTTTTCAAGTGTACATGGGATATTTCACAAAATTAACCACACAGAGATATAAATCATCTTTAAAAATTTCAAATTATTAAAAGCATGCAGATATACAGAAGTAATTTAGAAATCAGAGATGATAAGGTAACCAGAAAATCCCCAAAAGTTAGGAAATTGAGAAATATACTTCTAAATAATCCACATGTTAAAAAAGAAATCAAGTGAGAAATAGAAAATATTTTTAAATGATTAATTACAAAACTATGACATAGAAATTTGTGGGATACAGCCAAATCCATGCTTAGAGAATAATTTATAGCTTAAGATGCTTATATTAGAATGGAAGAATGTTTTTTTTTTTTAAAAAAAAAACAATGATCTGAGCATTTGTCTTAAAAGGAATGAAGTAGAAAAGCATTTTAAACCTAATGAAAATAGATGCAAGGAAGTAAAATGAAAATCAGAGCAGGAAATAGTTAAATAGGAAATAAAAATAAAACAGAAAAAAATAAGAATGCTAAAAGTGTGTTCTTTGTGAAGACAAATAAGATGGAACAAAAAAAAGAGAAAGAAAATGCCAATTACTAATATTTAACTAACTAAATATTCTCCCAGGTGGAGAAAATATTTGTAAATCAAGTATCTGATTGAGAACTTGCTTCCTGAATATATGAAGAACACTAAAAAATAACAGCAAGAGAACAAACATTCCAATAAAAAACAGGAAAAATATCTGAACAGGCAGCATATTTTAAGTAACCATAATATATTTACAATTCTGTAAATCCTGAAAGCTTTAATTTGTTAAAAATATACATATGCAGAACACATAGGGACACATTTTTACATAATAATTATCCAAGGTCTACTACTTGCATTTCTGTTTTTTTTTTTTTTTCATCTTAATTCTTTTCTAAGGAGCTGTTTTGAAGATCAATGCATTCATTCTTCCACATGACATCAACTTGAAGGTCACTCTCAGCTTCTCTCCCTAGTTTCCATTCCTTTGGGCTCAACTGTTCTCCATTCAATTTTATTTTTAGATCATTTCCCATCCTGCATTCAACCTCGTTTCTTTGCAGCATTTTGTTGGTACTGTTCTCATTCACAGAGGGTAAGAATAGGTGGCACCCAACGCATAAGACTCTAAATGGCATGGAACAAGGCAAAGTGTAGAAGTATTCATAGCTATCCAGTTTTGAATCCTACTTCTCTTAATTTTGCCTTATTTGCTTTAAGAAAAATATTACACTTGGGAGGGAGATGCAGTCAAATCTCACTTTACACCTAAAAATTATACCCACTCTCAATTGTTACCTTTTATTTGGATCATTCTCATCAACATTCAAACATCATGTCCTATCTCCTTTCTTAAGAACAACACCAAAAATTGAAAAAACTATCCTCCCTTGATCTCTGTCTTTCTCCAGCTACCACATACTGTACTGAAAGGGCTTTCAGTCTCCACAAACTTAGTACCATTCTCTCTTGAATCTATTCCTAATCAAGCGTTCATCCTAACAACCCCACTGAACTCATTCTTGTCAATACCACCCCTTTACTGCTATGTTGCTAAATCTAACAGTGAACTCTTGGATTTTGTCTTATTCCATATCAACCACAAAGAGTTGATCACGTCTTTCACTGGGCTTCTAGGTCCTGTTTCTCTCTTTGTTTTTCTGTCCACTTCTCAGTGCCCTTATATTAATCCTTCTGACTAATATAAATAAAGGAGTGTCTTACGACTCAGGTCTTGCACTACTTTCTTCTCTTCTCCATGTGATTGCATGCATTCATGTGGTTTTAAATATAATCTATACATGGACAACTCCCCCAAATTTATCTCCAACCCTGATCTATTCCAGACTCATGTATTCAACTGCCTTATTGATATCTCCACGTAGGTAGCATAAAAGTCATCTCTCACTTTAAAATACTTTTAAAATTTAGGTTTTTTTAAAACACATTTTATTTTGTTACCATAAACTTATTAATTGATGCTAGAGGTATATGGTTCCAAATTGCAAATCTTTTCCCCCCTCTATCCTCCAGCCTCTCAGTTCTTTCTGGGTACAACAATTGCTATTATTTTTTTGTATATTCTTCCAGAAGTAGAATATACACCTATAAGCAAATACATATGTTCCCCCACCTCCAATTATACAAATGATAACTTGCTGTTTTGTACTTTTTAAATACTTAGCTATATATCTTCTTGGAGATTATACCATGTTGACATAGGTTTATATATCTAATCTCTGTTTTTCTCTCTCTCACTCTCTCTCTCTATATATATCTTATTAAGTTTTTCCAGCTGCATAATATTTTGCTATACAGATATATTGTAATTTATTCAACCACTCCTCTGCTAATAGATTTTTAGATTACCTCCATCTTTTGCTTTACTAACAATATTGCAATGATTAACTTCATACACATTTTATTTCTCATCTATGCAAGTTTCTATGTAGAACAAATTCCAAAGTGGAAGCCCTGGGTCAAAAAGTGTAAAAATCTATAATTTTGACAGATTTCTAATAATTTGTCCTTCTTATAAGTTCACAAATTTATACCTCCGCAAGCAATGTATGAAAGATCCTGATTTCCCATACTCTTGCCAACATTGCCAATAATGTCTTATTAAACTTTTTTATTTTGCCAATCTGATAGGTAAAAATATTGTATTTCTCAGCAGTTTTATTTAGCTATTTTCTTATGTTGAGTCCATCTGGACATATTTTCCTATGTTTAACTATCATTTGCATATTATTTTCTGTGAATTTTTCTTATAATTTCTAATAGATTGTTGGTCCTTTTCTTACTGGTTCAAAGAAACTTTTTATAGATGAGGGAAACTACTCCTTTGTGATATGATCCAAACCTTTTTTTTAACTTTTATTTGAAGTTGCTTATTGATTTTAAAAAATATTGTTAAATGGTTATACAAAATTTGCGCACCATCTAAAGAATATAAAGAATCTACCTCTTCGTAGTCCTCTATATGCCAATCCCAAATTACATTTTCTACCCTCCCACTATTATATCAAATTTTGGGTTAATTACTCTTTTGTTTTCATTTATAAATTATCATTTTATCACCAAATAAAATAGTTTAATATCTTCTGTTATTGATATTTATATAAATGGAATACTATTATATGTTTCTCTTCTGTGGTTTGTTTTTCTGTTGCTCAAATAATTCTTTTCTGAGATTCATTCATCCTGATGCATATAGTTTTAGTTTATAAATTTTCATTGCTATATAGTATTACATCATATGAACATTAAAATAATTTATTCATACTCTAGAATTTTTTATATTTAAGTTGTCTCCATTATTACATATCTATTCATGTATTTATCTTGCTATTATGAACAAAATTACAATGAGCAGTCTTTTACATCTCTTGGTGCACATGTGCAATTATTTCCCTTAGATTGAACCTGGAAGTGGAATAACTGGGTTTTAGATTATGCAAATGTTAAAATTTAATAAATTATGCCTAATTGTTTCCAAAATAATTTTCCCATTTTATATTCTTACAAGTAATTTATGTATCTCCTTTCTTCTCATCCTTGCCGATACTAGTATAAAGTAAGTTATTAAATCCTGCCAATCTTGAGTATAGGAAATGCTATTTTGTTGTATATTTAATTTACATTTCTCTGATATTACTAAGTTTTAACATCTTTCAATATGCTTCCATATATTTCTGCACCATACATGCTTCTTCTGTGGCATGCCTAGGCATGTAGTTTGTCTTTTGCCCCGCTTTTTTTGTCTTTTTCATATTGATTTATAGTTTTAAAAATTATGCTTTCATATTGCATATATTGGATACTTTGTGTTGCAAATTTCTCCCCCAGTTTGGGGTTGTCTTTAGGTGAAAGTGCTTTTTTTTCCCATGTTTAATACTTGTTAGTCTATTCATTAATAGTTTTGCCTTTTTTATTCTTATGAATATTTTTCCTACCTCAAGTTCATAAAAATATTGTTCTGTTGTTTTCTTCTAATTATTTTAAGTATTGCTTTTCACATTTAACTCTTCAATACATCCAGAAATGATTTTGTGAATGTTTAGGTTTCATTTCTCCTCATATGGACACCTTATTGATTCAGCACTATTTATTGACTAGATTATCTTTTTCCTACTGACCCAAATCTGTTATTTATCATGTTTCCATATGGGGGTGGGTCTGTTTCTATGTCCCCTTTGTCTACCTTTCTCTCCTTTTATGCTAGTTTCATGCTGTCTTAATTATTAGACCTCTATACCATACTTCATAGATTCTAAGATGCACATTTATTTTATTTATTTTAAAACATCTGATGATGGACTATGACTTATTGACCAGATGGCAGCATGATGTAATTTTCATTGTCTGAGCAGATGCACATTTAGTCATAGATATACTTATTGTTAAGTTATGTGCATTATTATTATTAAATGTATTGTGTACAATTGCCACTTAAAAATGTTGTAAAAAATAGACACTATGATTGGTCATTCAAAAGAAAAGTCATTGTGCTGAGTAATATTTGAAAAACCGAGCAGTTGGGCAAAAATTTATTAGTGAAGAAATACTGCTAGTTGGAGGAATGACCAAAATTTCATATTATGTAGTAGGTTAGAGTAGCGGTGCTTTTCTTTCTTAATGGCACATAAATGATGGTGAACCTTATAAACTATGTCATCTTGGAGTTGATGAAATAAGTTATTAAATATTGGCACATTGTAAAGCAAGTTGCCCACTCTTAGCTTTCCCTTAGAAGCACATGGTTCTGGGACTCTTATTCTTTCACACACATTCTAAAAACAGTCTATAAAGTTTCACTAAACATAAAAACAAACAAGCACAACACAAAACAAATTTATTGTTAGATTGCAATTGTATTAAGCCAATTATGTAATTTGGATTGTATTATATATTTTGATGTTCCTTTTCTGTGAAAATGTTATTTCTCCATTTTGGAGGTCTTCTTTAATATATTTCAATAGATTGTTATAATTGTCTAAATTTTTCTATATTAAGTAGATAATTTTTCTAAATGATTTTCTTAATCATAATTTCATACATTAAGTTTATAATAACTTTGTTAGATTTGTTGGATTTCTTGATTTCTTAATTTTTCATGAGTCAGTCTGCTGATTTTCATTTTTAAGGAGTTTTTTTCCCATTTAAACTTTCAAATATACTTATTATAGGGTGTTGGGGATTGATTCATGCCCCCCATAAAAAGCAGGTTTGAGTCCCAACCCATGGTTCTGTGGGTGAGAACCTATTTGTAAGTAGGAGCTTTGAAGATGTTATTAGTTAAGGTATGCTCAAACTGAATGAGGGTGGCCTTAATCCAATATAGCTGAAGTCTTTACAGGCAAAGGAAATTGGACATGGAAAAGTAAGCCACAGGGAACAGCCAGAAGCTAGAAGTTAATGGAACCTGGAAGAGAAAGGAGAAGACAC
>PVKH010003492.1:0-24692 GCA_004027955.1 Chaetophractus vellerosus
GTATTACATCCCCAAAAAAGTGCAATACAATAATACTGGCATTTATAATTACTCATATGGTTACTCTTACAGGAAGTCCATATTTCTTTATGCCACTTGTATCTACTATCCCGTGTGCTTTCCTTTCAGTCTGAAGAACTCCCTTTAGCAGTGCTTGTAGGGCAGGTCTAGTAGTAATGAACTCCTTCAGCTTTTGTTTATCTGGGAATGTATTAATCTCTTATTTTTGAAAGATAGTCTCTCCCAATATAAAATTCTTGCTTGGCTATAGTTTTCTTTCAGCACTTTAAATATTTCATCTCACTGCCTTCTTGCCTCCATGATTTCTTATGAGAAATCAGCATTTAATCTTATTGTAACTTCCTGTACATAACAAGGTGCTTTGGTCTTGCAGCTTTCAGAACACTTTCCCTGTCCTTTGCTTTTGACAGTTTGACTGTTATGTGTCTGGCCACGGTTCCCTTCAAGTTTATCCTGTTTGGGATTTGTTATAGTTCTTGAATGTGCATATTCATATCTTTCATTAAATTTGGGAAATTTTCTGCCATTAATTCTTTGAATGTTCCTTCTGCCCCTTTCCCTCTTTCTTCTTCTGTGACTCTCATTATGCATATATTGGTACTCTTGATGGTGTTCCACAGGTCTCTTAAGTTCTGTTCACTTTTTTCATTCTTTTTTCTTTCTGTTGTTCTGCCTGAATCATTTCTATTGTCTTGTCTTTGAGTTCACTGACACTTTCTTCTGTTAGCGCCAATCTACTAATTTAACCCACTAGGGAAATGTTCATTTCAGTTATTACATTCTTCAACTCCCACATTTCTGTTTGGTTCCTTTTTAAAATTTCTTTCTTTTCACCGAGATTCTCATGTTGTTCATTCATTGTTTTCCTGATATCCTTTAGTTCTTTCTCCATATTTTCCTTTACCTCCTTGACCCCTTTTTTTAAAAAAGTCTTTGTCCAGTATATTCAAAATCTGGTCCTGTTTTTTGGTGGTTTCTGGATTTTTATCTCATTCCTTTGGATGGGCTATTTATCTGGTTTCTTTCATTTCCAGTTTCTCTGTTTATCTTGTAACTTTTTGTTGCACACAGTGCATTTCCCTCAATGGGAGCACAGGCTGGCTCCACACCACACCAAGGAGGGTGGTACGGGACTAACAAGGACACCACAATCTTCGCCTGTTATTTTTAAAGCTGTGCTTTCTTGATTGGGCACTGGCCCAGTTACTACAACTCTTTACCTGTTTTATGGTATTTTGAGGAATTGGCCTTGCCAGTTTTAGCTAGTTGTTCAAAGATATTGAACGGCACCCTGGAGTACCGTACACTGCCATTTTGGTTGACTGTCTATGGCAATATTTATGAGGCAATATTTTTCAGATATCATGAATCAGGTAAATAGAATATTGAGTGTAGATTCAGAATAAAGGTTTTTTTTTCTCCTTCATTATTTTACAAAATTGCTTGCTAATTTCAAAAAGGTCAGTACTTCTTCTACGTTACCAATTTGGGAGGGGGGTGGGGAGCTACACAACTGCCTGAGTAACAACTGCTTTCTTTTGGCTATGTAATGATATCAGAAGTCTTGGATTTAAAACTATGCAGTTATTCCCAAGTAAAGAAAAATTACACAATTTCTGAAAAAGAAATCTCTGAGATTCATTTATTCTTCATTAATTTTATCAATTTTATGGATTATTTGCATAAGTGCAGTATATTTTTTAAACAAATGTCTTATGGAATGTGACCACATATAAGCCATATAATAGCCTTGTGGGAACTTAGGCACTCAACATGCTGTCATAGGCACCATGCCACTTGAGACATAGCAGTTATATCAGTTAGTATTCTTGGTTCCAAGCAACAGAAATGGATGCTGTTAATCTTAGGCAAAAATAGAATTTTTGGCAAGCTATAAGGGGCTCACAAAAATTAATGGAAGCCTGGAGGATCATTCTTGGAATGTAGGCGTAAATCTGTAGCACTCTAAATGGTCTTACAGAAGAATCTATAGAACTATTCACACTAAAGAACCAGATTTTCCACCACTCTCATAAATATGGCCCCAAGTATCCCCATACCTTGTATCACAAGCTCAGAATTCAAAGGCCAGAAGAAAGCCTCAAATTGGCAAGACTAAATCATGTGCCCATTCCCTGGCAGTAAAAGAGAGAGAGAGGATCTGACCTATTCTGTTTTTGTGGTCATCAGCAGCTATTAACTTCTAAAACTATATATAAATTTGGATCTCCCAAAAGGAAACTATAAAATGGAGAGATCTTGTCACAGGTGAAGGTATGGTTCTGTATTGAAAATGTAGCAACTAAACCACTCAGCCAGCAGAATTGGGGAAGTCAGTTGTACATACCTCAGGCTGAACATGGGAGGATTCTTTAATGGTGGCTCTGACTAGTCTAAGAACAAAAACCCAAAATCACTGACATTGGGGCTTTCCCAATGACCCAGGGTAATTATATCACCCTATACTGAGAAACAATGTCAATAAGCTCTATTCATACATAAAGAGCTTTCAATCAGCTGTTTAGTCTCTCACCCTTAAAATAAGAGCAGACAAGAAAAGATTGCCAGAAATATTAGCAATGCCTCCAACATTAAAGACAGTAACATAAACATACAAATAGGAAAAAGCAAATTGTTGGAAGCAGGAATATAAAAACTTCTTTAAAAACCCATCATTAGTATCCTCAGAGATATGAGAAAAATTATATCCATGAAACAAGAAGACTTTTCCAGCGGTGACAACCTCCCCACAAGAACATGTCTCTTGCAAAAGGCCTCCTTCATCCCTCTCCAGAAGTGGAAGAGAGGAACTCCAAGAAGTGCCTGGTCCAGAGCCCCAATTCCTACTTCATGGATGAAAAATACCCAGGATGCTATAAAATCACCACAATCTTTGGCTATGTATAAACAGTAGTTTTGTGCGTTGGCTGCTCCACTGTCCTCTGCCAACCTACTGGAGGAAAAGCAAGGCTTACAGAAGGATGCTCCTTCAGATGGAAGCAGTACTATAAGCACTCTGAAGGAGGATGAGTGGGATACCATCCCAATAAACATTTTGGATGAAGAAAAAAAGAAAGAAAGAAAGAAACAAGAAGAGACATTTAGAGAGCAACAACAAAAAATTAACTCTTAAACATTAAAAATAAGATAAAAGAAATAAAATCTCAGTAAAAGGCCTGGATTATCAAATTGAGAAAACCCCCCAGAAATTCATATAAAAAGATATTGAGCTGCAACCTGGGAGGGAAAGGATAAGATAACTGGAGGATCTTTTAGAGAGCTTCAGCATCCAAATGCTCTTTGGAGAAATAAAGGGCATGAGATCCAAAATTAAAAGGGCCAAGTTTGTGCTCATCACAAAGTGGAACCACACCAATGTACATCATCATGCAATCCCCAAAAGAGGGATCTAAAAACTTCCAGGGAGAAAAAACAATTAGCTCACAGCAAAAGATCAAGAATCAGAATACCAGTGGAATTATCAAGGGTAAAACTAAAAGCTAGACTAAAAGGACACACCAAGTAGTAAAAATTCATGCATGTTTTTTAGAGATATGTAGGTAAATACAAAAAGAAATAGCTAAAAGAAGTCAAAGTGGTTGTCTCTGGAAGACTGAAAAAGTGACTGGGGTGCACTTGTGTGCATGGAAGCCTTTTATTAAATAATAACACTTATAGAAATCATTTAGGTTTTTTTAGAAATCATTTACTTTTTGAACTATATGTGTGTATATAACTTTCAAAAATAAAAACTAGGGATAAATTTGTAGCTCTCTTATAAAGAGAGAGAGAGAGACAGAGAAAGGAATAAGTTACAGATCCACCCACACATGGTAGAAGCACCTTCCCTTATATACAGCTGTAAATTGGTGACAACTCTGTTGAAACCATCTGAAAACTCATTCAGAATATCTTAAACAAACAACAAAAAAAAAGGTTTGGTATTTTTTTACTCTTATACCTGGGAAGGATATTGGGGCAGCTCAGAATTTCAAACACTTTGCTGCAAGTACCAGGACTTCAAGAACTTGCTGGCTTCTGTCTTCAAATGGCTGCAACACAAAAAGAAGCATGTAAGGCATATAAGAAGGCCACAGAAAGCTCCAAGCTCACATTTTAACAATCCTTGGATTTTAACAATCCAAGCAGAATGAGAGTTTCTTTTTTCCTTTATTTGTGTGTCACTTTGGCTTGGACAATTTGGCTCAACTCAAACAGGGCTTTAAGATGGGCCAAGCCGGGGTCAGATAGATGCCCATGCTCTTGGCCATATTTGGCAAAGGGGCAAGGTATGTTCTTATATTTGACTGTGTCTCTCCTTTTTTCCCATCTCACATCTTCTCAGCCCATCTTTTCCTACAGCCATGGCTGAAATAACTAGTTTCATGCAGTTATAACCTGAGAGCTTATTCCCCAGCTGCATGGAGTATCTCCCTCATTCTGTCCCAGGTCTATTGTGTTGCCTTGACATGGGATACCATCAGGAAAATGCCTGGGCCATAACCCAAGGGTGAGGGAGTTAACACCCCATGGGGCAACATTTAACCACGGGAACCAGGGGATAAATGGTTTCCTTTTCTGTCCCTCAGGCAAACATTCTGATAGGCATTATCCATGGCTCCTCAGAAGACCCCAGTGGGCTTGAGCACTAGCTGCCCACAGGGGTGACCAATGCAAGAACATAGCCTGACATTGACTCCCCCTGCCCTTCCCTGTTTCTCTTCTTAATTGTTTTTCTTTTCTTTCTTTCTTTCTTTCTTTTCTTTTCCTCTCTTTTCATCATTCCAGCCTTTTAATTTGTTCTGTATATTTTTGTCTATTTTGTTTCTCATTTCATTTTTTCTATTCCACTTTCTAAATTCTTATTCTCTTATGATTTTTTGTTTCATTACTCTTTATTTTTTTTCTCTTATGATTTTATACACGTTAATTTATTTTCCTAGGTCTTCTACCTTTATTATTATTATTACTATTATTCTTTTTCACTTCTTATCTCTATCCTTTTCTCTGGTCCTAATTCTAGGTAATATAGATAACAGCAAGGAAACACAATAAGAGGAACAAAGTGTCAAAGTGAAACCTTGCCACACGCACACACAGACAACAACAAAATAAAGCCCTAGAGTAGAAGGAGAAGCTAACCAACTGAGTAAACCCATCAAGACAAACAGATGCCTAGACACT
Organism: Chaetophractus vellerosus; assembly: GCA_004027955.1. Taxonomy (NCBI): domain Eukaryota; kingdom Metazoa; phylum Chordata; class Mammalia; order Cingulata; family Chlamyphoridae; genus Chaetophractus; species Chaetophractus vellerosus. The sequence continues at coordinate 5,206 of PVKH010003492.1, forward strand.
AAAAAAATTTACAAGCCATACTTAAAAACAGGAAGACATACCCAATCTAACAAACCAACTAAAAAATAGGAGGAGATGCAGAACATGGAACAACTAATCAGAGATGTCCAAACAAATATCATGAGTCAACTCAATGAAGTGAAAGAAGAGATTAAAGGACATTAAGACACTGGGAGAACATACTGAAGAAATTGTAAACATACATAAAAAGATAACATATGATGGTGATGAATGGCACAATTAAAGAAATAAAAAATACACTGGAAGCACATAACAACAGACTTGAACAGGCAGAGGAAAGAATTAGTGATGTGGAAGACAGTACATCTGAAATCGATAATAGAACAGATAGAAAAAATCCAGTAGGGACTTAGGGACTTGGATGACAACACAAAACACACAAACATACATTGTGCATCCCAGAAGGAGATGAGAAGGGAAAGGAGACAGAAGAGGTGTTGGAGGAAATTATGGCTGAAAATTTCCCAACTCTTTTGAGGGACGTGGATATATGTGTCCAGAAAGAACAGCACAGCCCAAACAATATAAATCCTAACAGGCCTACCCCAAGACAAATACTTGTCAAATTGTCCAATGCTCAAAACAAAGAGAGAATATACCGAAAACAGCAAGAGAAAAGAGATCCATCACATACAAGGGAAACTCGATAAGATTAAGTGCTTATGTCTCATCTGAAACCATAGAAGCAAGAAGGCAGTGGTATGACTTAGTTAAGGTGCTAAAAGAAAAAACTTCCAGCCAAGAATTCTCTATCCAGCAAAACTGGCATTCAAAAATGAGGGAGAGTTAAAATATTTACAGATAAACACAAATTAAGAGTTTGTCTAAGAAACCTGCTCTTCAAGAAATACTAAAGGGAGTTCTACAGGTTGAAAGGAAAAAAACAGGAGAAAGAGAATTGGAGCAGAGTGTAAGGATAACTAAAAAGATAAAAAGAGAAACAAAAACAACATATGGAATACATAAGCATAAAGATAATATGGCCAATGTAAGTAATTCCTTGACAATAATAAAATTGAATGAACTTTGAGGGTATGTGTTATCCTGGGGAGTCCTACTATGTTCTCAAATAGAGGGGCAAGAGTCTCTCAAGAGCATAGGCAGTACTTAATAGGGAAGGACAGGCCAGTATGTCAAGCCCTCAATGTTGTTTCAAGTAAATATGAATCTTGTTCTTCAAGGAGTAAAGCTTGGTGGTTGCTGTGGATCCTGAGGGGAGGGGGGTTGAGGAATAGAATAGATGGAACATTGAGCATGTTGGGGGCATTGGAATTGTTCTACATGATCTTGTAATGATGGATACAGACCATGTTAAATTTCATCAAAATTTATAATAAAAGTGTATATTCTAAAATGTAAACCATAATGTAAATAATTGACCACGGTTAGTAGCAATGCTTCAATATTTGTACATCAATTGTAACAAATGTTCCATCCACATGTAAAATGTTATTAATAGGGGAATGGGGTAAAAGGGTTAGGATGTTGGGTATTTGAGAATCCCCTATATTCTGTATGTGGCTCTTCTGTAACCTAAAGCTTATTTGAAGATAAAATGAAAAAAATAAGACAGTGGGGGAATAAATGGAAGAAAATGTCACTTTACATACAAGACAACAGATCTTACAGTGATGAAAGGCATAATGTCAAATTTTTAAAACATTTTTGTTTTTTATTATTTCTTTCATTATTCAAATTCTTTTTACTGTTTTGTATTTTCTTTGTCATTTTTTAAACTATCATTTCATTTTCTTATTAATTTTATTCAGTTATTTTATTGGCTTCATTTTTAAAGAAGTTTTGGATCACAGAAGGGTTACAACTGTGGTAGAGGAGGATCATTGGTGTGGGTATCAGTGATGGGGGATGCATGGGAGCAGGTTTACCTGGGGCATACCTATAAGACATATGAATGAGTTCAGGTATTCATGGGGCATTGTTACAGTGGGTGGAGATCCACACAGTAACTAAAAGAATGTCCAATTCCCTTCCTGGGGAGTTCTGCCACATTCTCTAATGGGACAGTAAGAATCCCCTGTGTACAAGTGCAGTGACTAGTGAAGGAGGATGGACCATTCATGGGCCCTTGATATTGATGACTACTTATGAACCTTTTCTTCTGAAATTTAAACTTAGCCTAGTATTATAGGTTGCCTAAGAGTTACCTCCTGAGAGTCTCCTTATTGCTTAAATGTGGCCTCTCTCTAAGCCAAACTCAGCATATAAAAGCATTACCTTCCCCCTGGTGTGGGACATGACTCCCGGGGTTGAGCCTCTCTGGCACCAAGGGATTACTGCCAAGCACCAACTAGCAATGCAACTGCAAAAAGGCCTTGACCAAAAGAAGGAAAAGGTAAAGACAAATGAGTTTATATGGCTAAGAGACTTCAAAGTGTGTCGGGAGGTCATCCCAGAGGTTACATTTATACAAGTCTTAGCAGGATCCCATTGACTGCCACAGTAAATACTGCCTCAAATAGTGGGGCTACTGAGGGATCTGGAGACATCCAGACACTATAGGCAGGGCTGGCAGCTCAGGAGTTTGGTGCCCTGCCAGTGGGCCCTACTTTGGAACTTATGCTCCCCAGGGTGACAGAGTTGGACTCAGTTATGGTTTCCCTACACATGGTTCTTCTGCCCCTTCTACTTGAACCTATAGTTAGTACTAGAGTTGATAGGTTTATGTCCAAGAGACTTAAATCTTTGGGCTTTCCATTGTGTCAGTCTGACCCTGAATCTCGACAGAGTTATAACACCTACTTTCCAGTTCATTGGACTCACCCAGGACAACTAACAAGGAAGTGATGATGGACAACAACCATCCCAAGAAACAGAGTCTACAGCTGCAAGCAAGATAGTCCCATCCATCTGTCCCATGGAAATAACCTCTCTCTCAATTAGAGGTGAAGTGGGCATGACCATCCCAGAATCCTCAGGATTGGGGAATGAACAATGGACTAGAGTAGACTTACTGTTATTCTACTATAGACTTATTGTTATTCTAGCAATGGAAGAACTTTTATCATTGATGTGGAAGCAGTGGCCTCCAGAAGTTCTGAGGGGACAGAGAGGGAAAAATAGGTGTAATATGGGGGCATTTTCAGGACATTGCAAATTGTCCTGAATGACATTGCAATGACAGATACAGGCCATTATATATCTTGTCATAACTTACAAAATTGTGCAGGAGAGAGTTTAAACTATAATGTAAATTATAATCCACACTTAATGACAATGCTTCAATATGTGATCATCAATTTTAACAAATGTGTCACACTAATGCAGGGTGTTGTTAATGTGGGAAAGCATGGGAGCGGTAGGGAGTGGAGCATGTGGGAATCCACTACATTTTTAATGTAACATTTTTGGAATCCAAGTATCTTTAAAAAAATACATATTCTGGGGAGCAGATGTAGTTTAGTGGTTGAGCACTTACTTCCCATGTACAAGGTCCGTAGTTTGATCCTTGGTACCTCCTTAAAAAAAAAAAATCATAGTATTTGTGGACCAAATAATTTAGCTTTAAACTTTACCAAAAATGGTAATGTGAACATGACAAACGAGTATCTGTAAAAAGGTATGTAATGATTATTTTGAACTCCTATACCATTATAATGTGTATTCTTCATGTTGTATATTATAACTTTTCATACTTTAATGTTGTCCCTCCCCCACTAAATTGTAGTAACCTTGAAGACAGAGAGCCTTATACTTATTTGCATCTCCTTTGGCTCTTAACAATGAGTGTTACACGTAGAAAGTAACAAACAAATGTTTCATTCACTCATTTTTATTGATTATAACATCATATATTTTCTTAGTGAGAGAATTAAATTATTCTCATTGTAAATAATACAAGTAATAAGAAAATTAAAAATTATCCACAATCCTACTATTTAGGGATACCCAACTGTTATTTAGTGAATGTTCTTCTAGTCTTATTTTTTCAATTTTACACACACACATTCCTAACACACAGGTGCACCATACATGTGAAATATCTTTATGTATATATATATATATATATATATATATATATATATATATATATATATATTAAAATAAGGTCATACTAAGCATTCTACTCTAGTATCGTGCTTTTAATAAAATTGTAATACTTTTTGGTACTTTAATGGATTTTGTACTTAACATTTAAATTTAAGCCTCACATACTAAAGCATTTAGTACAGAATATATAAAAAAAAATTTCCCTACCCTCTCCAGTCCATATCTATTAAGTAACCATTACTAATATCTAGCCTTCCACACCTTTTACTATATGTTCCTTCAAACATAAACATGAATATATGTAAACAGTTATTAGGTTTTAATTCAGGAAGTGCATTTTCACACACCCTTTAGAGCACAGTAAGGGAAAATAAATTCAGAATATTTATCATTTCACTTCCCATTGTTTGGTTGATTAGATTGGCAAAATTAAAATTTAGTAAAACTTGACAAACTCAGACTTTTTTTGGTATTAGACTTCTCATCAGACTACTCCTTAATAGTAGTTAGATTCTCAAATATACATGGACAGTCTGTATTGGAAAACACATCCAGTAAATATGGATTCTACGTAAATAAAGGATAAGCATTTGACTTATTTTGCAATTCATGGCAATTCATTGAGGGTCTTTTTAGATAAATATCTATTAAATTCAATAATCAGTCATAACTGAGTAAAATTTTTCTTCTCAAATGCCAAAGAAATATTTGTTGTTATCTTATTTAGTATGTAGAAATAGGACTTATGTTCTTTCCAACCTTTTTGAAAATGGCCTATAGGAAAATAACTTGAAGATTAACTCAATAACCATGCAGTTTAAGACACCTATGAAATTATTAAAAACATTTAAATTCACTGAATGGCTTGTCAAACTTACTTTAGTCTAATTAAATGAGTGTTTTCATCACTTTTTATAATTTATTTTACCCTAGATGTGAGGCAAATATATCAGTCTCCAAGTAATATTAAATATTTCCCTCATAATGTACCGTCAGCAAAGTCCAGCTGAATTAATGAATTGTGTGCGTGTTTGAAAGTGGGATTGTACTTGTCTAATTGTAGCATCAGTTGTCATGGCAACTATCAGCCAATCAGTGAATAAACGCCCTTACTTGGCAGTGTTTGGGTGAAGAAAGCTTTGTGCAGTTGTCAGCCTGAGATTTATGATGGTAAAACTATATTTGGCAGGGAAATCAATGTGTTGACCATTCTTTGTGTTTCTGCTCTCATTTTAAGTCAACCCCTTGCTATTCAGCTAGAATATTAAGAGACTCTGGGTTTTTGGAGCATTTTTGTTACTTAATAGATCACTTTTTATAAACTGTATATGGGATGGCTGGTTATTTGTATACATATCCAATGAAGGTAACCCCTGGTATTCCTTTGTATTTGTAATTGCAAATGTCAGACCTTGAAAGCAAGTGGGTATTAGAGGATATCTTTTTCTGTCTACTATTAAAACATGTCGAGTGATCTATAAATTACCCCACATAGATAAACAGTGGATTAAAATTAGTCACTCTCATTCTGTCATCACTATAATATTTATTAATCCTTGGAGTTTGGGTCTTTAATGTTAATATATACCTTTTAGCAGTATATGTCACTACATATTAAATTACATGATGGCTGACAGATTTTTAAATCAAAACATTTTTCTCTCCTTATGTCATAACATGATAAGAAATAGAGTAAATGTTATTTACGGAGACTATTGTTTCATTTTTGTATATGCTGTGTTTTACTACTTCTTTGAAATGAACTGAAGTGTTTTGTTTGTGTTTTATCATTCTTATTAACATATATACCTAAGATCAGCATTTTATTTTATATACATGGGTCCATACAAAGTAATATCTATAAAATCAATTCTATTTTACCAATTTTTAGTAAAACAAAATTGGGGTAAAGTACCAAATCTCTACATTATTTATTTTCTTTCCCTCAGAATGAATTCTATTACCAAAAACAAAATTTTAAAATTATGAGGAAATACATGACTTTCATGTGTTAATCAATTGAAAATAGCAAGTCTTACTGTATGTTGCGTGGTAAAGAGTGATTAAATTATTTCACTTCTTATAAAGTCTGAACATTTGGAGAATTATGAATAAATCGCTTTATATTTAGTTGACATAAAATACATCCATTGAAGGATGGCAGGTAAGGTTGCTTGCATAAAGAGTTAGTTAATGCCAAGAATAATGCCCCTTCTGCAAGTTAACGTCAGGAGTAAAACCCCTTCCACAAGTCCATTGTCATCCTAATTTTCCCATCTGCTAGTGCAGAAATCCATATGGAAGCTGAGCCTAGCATGGGGTATGAAACTTTATATAGAGTAAGCAAATAAATGAATCAACCTTTCTTTACCTACTGCCCACTGGCCAAATAAAGGCTACCAGAAGCTAAGACGAAATGAAAAGTGGGTCCTTCTCTATTAAACTGTATTTGTATTATCATCTTTGTGGTTGATGGTATGTTTGTCTCCTCTACTAGACTGTGAAATTCATAAGGGCAGAAACCATATCAAATTCATTACTGTGTCTTTAGCATTTTGAATGATGCCTGATATACAATTGGCTTTCAAAAAAAAAAAGTAAGTTAATATAGGTTAAGCTTCTTTGTTAGAGTTTATCAATGGAAGTTGAAAATGTATGACTTTATTAGATATTTTTCCTCTCTTAAATTTCCTTTAACTCAAAAATATTCAATTAATTAAATAAAAATTATTCTAGTTCTAATTGATAGATATCAAAAGTAAATCTATGAAGAAAAGGGGAAAATCATTTGAGAGGTTGCTAGAAAGAGAGTTTTAAAATAATGCCATATATTACTGATCACTAATTTTTAGATAGTATTTTAAATATTTACATTTACTGAGGCATTTTTCACTTGTATTTCCTCATATCCTTTTTTAAAGTTTATAGATAAGGAATCTAAGGGACAGAAAATTTAAAGAACCTGCCCAGAGTTATTCTGATTCCAAATCTAGCCATCTTTCTACTATCAAAAATGAATTTTTAAAAAAATTTCCACATCTCATTTCTCTCTATTCCATTACAAATAGCATTTCTGGATCAAAAGAAAATAAGCCTGGCAGTTTTTGTAGCATACTAATGTTTTATATTTTAAGAAATTTTTAAATGGCCCAAGTCTCAAGTTTCCTTTTCACAACATATTGATAATAACCAACACAGTCGTCCATCTTGGAAACAAGAAATGTCACAGACTGTGATAAGGTTTTAAAGTTACACTTAGAGTGCCATATCACCAAGAGTATGTCCCTGGCAAATATGTCTCCATTGGAGCATAAAATCCTTGGCCTGGAGCCTCTGAGAGTTTATCAGTGCCCTGGGACATATTTACCGCTGTGTACACGCACCTCTCTGATGAATGAACAGCTTGCAAATACATATTCATCTGCCTGATGACCTAGATGAAGAACAAGGAAGAGAGTATCAATAGGACTCTTCAAGTCTCCATAGTTGTTTACTTTTGCTTATTTGTCTTGATGTCTCCCATCATTTTCCTTGGTTGCTTTCCCATTTAACATGCCTGGCTTACTTTTTGTTTTTGTTTTTTTCATTATCTGCCAGCCTCACTCTTGACATAGAAATTAGAATGCTGATTATTAGCTCTTCTAAAAGCTAATACTTTAATTTTTAAATGGTTCGCTCTCACTCTACCAGCTAGTAATCTTAACAACCAAGTTACTGTATTCAAGCAAATGCATTTGGTGCATTAATTCAATCTTCACACTGTATTCTTTCATTGTAGTGATTATGGATGGTCTTTAGATAGAACAGATATATGTGGTAGAAAGGGGCATGTTTTGTATTAATTATATTTCAAGGAGTCTCTTCATTCCATATACTCTTGCCAAATAAAATGCAATATGAATAATTTGTTCTTATATATAATTAATATTTGTGTGAATAAAATAGTAAAAGTTTTTGCTTAGCTGTACTTTGGGCATGCTCACTTAATAACTATTGCACAGTGAACAAAGACATTAGATAAATTCTTTTGTTTTATTTCAAAATATGCATAGACTACAAAACAGCATTAATACAACTAGTGAAATCTAATAAAGTATCAATATTTTATTATGTAAATAATTGAAATAAGCATTTATAGAATCACTAGTAAAAGTATTTGTTATTGTTATTACATGCAAAAAGTCAAATATTAGTATATAGAAATTAAAATAGTTTACTGATTTTGGTATAAAATATTAGATATTTTCTTCATAGGAGTTTAATTTTAGTAATCTCATTAGTAACTACTGATATATGGCATATATGGCGTTTAAACTTTTCTACGTAAATTTAAAACTTGCTCCATTTTCTAGTTAATCCTGATCATTTTTCTTTCTTACTATTCTTCCATTATTTACCCTCTTTAAATGTCTCAGAACTATTGTAAGGGGAGATTTTAGAAAGGAAAGAATGAAAATGGGGAATATGATACAATTAAATGATTTGATTAAGAAGAGAGAAAAAACAATCTGTTTCTGAACCGACTGACAAATTCCAACAATTGCAGGCAAAGTCGGAACAGTTCACAGGTTTGGGATATTAATTTTGCTTTACTTTAATTTTAAAATTAAAATGTTATTTGTTGCATTTCAAGTCTTTATCAGATTTTTTTTCCAGATGAAAATATAAAGCACTGTATTTTCTGGTGAAAAGCTCAATAGTTGTGACTTTAGGCATATGATAAAATATCTTGATAAGAACTACTGACAGTCAAGTACAGCTTGATAAACAAACAGTAGATTTTTGCCTTAATCACACAGTGGTGATAAGTGAATTGCTAATTTTTCACTCATTTGGGATTACATGCATAGTTTTCTTTCACAGATAATCTTCTCTAAAATTTAAATAATCAAAATGTTTTGTATTTGTCTACTGGTATTGCTACTCCGACATATTGTTTTCTTCATGAAGGCTGAAAAGCAGACTCTGAACACATAATGTGCTGTTGATTGTGGACATTTCTTTTTAAAATAAGGCAGTATCCATACCAACAGAAAGTAAAGTTCGGTATTACATCTGATTTGTCTGCTGACTTTTAAAAAAGATATTTATATGGACTTATATATTATTTCAGTAGCTACTGAAGTATGCAGAGAACAGCTTCCAACTATTTGAAACCATCTGTTTGAGATAATGTTGCCGGAAGCTTTTTTCTATTGTTAATGTTTAGTCAAAATTATCATTTTAAAAAATAATTTGATAAAATGGCTAAACATCTTGCTTACTTTAGTATTACCCTTAAGGAGCCTATTGACCGATTATTACATAAAAAACAATTTTTAATGCCATATGAAGTACACAGCAATGGCTAAGAAAGTATCTTTTCCCTTGTTTAGAAGGAAGGTCATTTGATATGAGAAAACAAGTGTGGATAAAAATTGTAGGAAATATTAACATTGACTTATGAATCTTTGCATTTAATATTAAACTAACCAGTCATTCTACTTCAGCAGGAATTTTGTTACATGTGGTTTTGCTTTGTTTATATACTGATGTTGCCAGGGCATTCTAAATTTAGTACAATATATATTTCTGTAATAATATTTTTTTCCTGATAGGAAAATAATTTTTTACCTGCATATATAGATTTTAGTCTAATTTTAACTTAATTGTCTGTTTTCAATCTAATTAACTGTTATTAAATGTTATTTCTGTTATTAAATGCAAAAAGTAGAACACAGATTGCTGGCCCATGCCCCTTTGAATTTTGGTTTTAATAGGTATCAAATTGCCCAAGATACTGCATTTCTAACAAGTACCTTGTGGTCCTAGGAACACACTTTAAAAGCTACTGAGTTAAAAAGAATGTATCAGAAAATCAGAAAGACTGAAAATAAAATCTGAGCATCTTCCCAAGAAATTAGGAAAAGAATAGCAACATAATACCAAAAGAAGTCAGAAAAGCGAAATAAGGCTACATAGTGAAATTAATTAAATAGAATAGAAAAATAAAATAAAGATGAACAAGGCCCAAAGATGGTTCTTTAAAAAGAAAACAATGACAATGCCTTGAAAACTCTGAGCCAGAAAAAGAGAGAAAAAAACAATCAATATCAGATATGAAAAAGGAGTATCACTATATATCTTATAGACACTAAAAAGTTAATAAGAATATTTTGAGCCACTACATGCTAATCAATGAGCCTTTAAATGAAATTTCAAAATCCTTTGAAAAGCACAACTATTTTGTATTTTAGATTGGAAGTCTAAATACTCCTATATCTATTTTAAAGATTGAACATGTAAATAAAAACCTCCAGCAAAGACAGCTCCAGGCTAAAATGAAGTTAAGCAATTTTATTTGAGTAAGAAATAACACAATTTTAAACTCTCCCAGATAATAATTTTTGTCCTATTTTACCTTTTTAAAGTTATTTTATTTTTAAAGAAGCTTTAGATTATAGAAATGATACATTGAAAATATAAGGGGATTCCCATATATGCCACCCCTTCCCCTCCTACACTTTTCCCCATTAACATCTTTCATTAGTGTGGTACATTTGTTACAATTGATGAACACATATTGAAGCATTGCTGCTAACCATGGTCAATAGTTTACATTTTAGTTTACACTTTGCACTACACATTTTTATAGGTTTTGACCAAATGTAAATTGTCCTGTATCCATCATTGCAATGTCATTCAGAACAATTCCAATGTCCCCCAAATGCCCCATGTTAAACCTAATCTTCCCTCTCTCTCCCCTCAGAACCTCTGGTGACCACTGCCTTTATATCAATGTTACAAGATCTTCCATTGCTAGAATAATAAGTCTACTTTAGTCCATAGTTGCATTCCCACCCTTATGTTCATTCCTCAATCTTGAGGATTTTAGGATGGTGATGCCCACTGTTTCTGATTGAGAGGGGGCTTAGATACCATGGGGCAGATGGATGGAACTGTTTTGCTTGCAGTTGTAGATACTCTCTGTTTTTTGGGGATGGACGTCGTCCATCATCATCCTTTTGTTAGTTGTCCTGGGCGAATCCGATGAACTGGAGATGAGGTTTTACAACTCTTCTGAGATTCAGAGCCCAACCAGCATATGAACAGACTAAAGAGTTAAGTCTTTGGTACATACCTCTAATGAGTATAGTCCTAAAATATAGGTTCAAATAAAAGAGGCAGAAGAGCCATACATAGGAAAATAATAAATGAGTCTAACTCTGTTACATTGTGGAACTTATATTCCAAGGTAGGGCCCACTGATAAGGTGCCAAATTCCTGAGATTGTCTGACCTGTCTATAGTGTCTAGATGTCTCTAGAGCCCTCAGGAGCACTCCTGCTTGAGGCACTGTTTACTGTGGCAGTCAATGAGATCTTTCTGATGCATGCATAAGAGTAATCTCTGGAATGACCTCCCAACTCACTTTGAAATCTCTTATCCATAAAAAACACATATGTATTTAATATTTCCCCCTTTTGGTCAAAGTCTTTTTCCAAATGCATTACAAGTTGGTGATGGGTAATAATCCCTTGGTGCCAGGGAGGCTCATCCCTGGGAGTATGTCCCACACCAGGGGGAAGGCAGTGAGCTTATATGCTGAGTTTATCTTAGAGAGAGGCCACACTTAAGCAACAAGGAGGCTTTCAGGAGGTAACTCTTAGACAATATATAATACTAAGCTAAGTTTCAATTTCACAAGAACAAGGTTCATCAGTACAAACATCAATGTCAAGGGCCTGGTGTCTTGGTATTTCCTTTCACTAGGCATTGCTCATGTACTGTAGGGATTCTTGCCCCTCTATTAGAGAATGTAGAAGGACTTCTCAGGATGGGAATTCAATATTCTTTTGGTTGTTTTGTGGGCCTCCACTCACTGAGACAATAACCCATGACTACTTGAACATATTCGTATTCCATAAAGGCGTGCCCCAGGTGAACCCTTCTTCACAAATCCCATCACGAGCACCCTGCACCAGTGATCTTCCCCCGCCATGGTTGCAGCCCTTCTGTAATCCAAAACCTCCCCAAAAACAAAGAAAAAAAAAGAAAAAAGAAAAAAAAGAAAAGATGACTAAAAATAATAAAACAATAAAATAATAATTAAAAAACAAATAAAATACAAAAAATAAAAATAAATTAAAAAATATTTTTCATTGTCTTTCATCACCATAAGATATGTTATTTTTTATGTACAGTGACAATTTCTTATGTATAGTTCCCCCAGTGTCTTTTTTTTTTTCCACTTTATTTTCAAAGAAGCTTTAGGTTACAGAAAAGTCACATAGAAAATTATAGGGGATTCCCCTCTTTTGCACCCCCTCCCCTTCTCATACTTTTCCTTATTGATAACATCTTACATGATTATGGTACATTTGTTACAATTGATGGGCAAGTATTGAAGCATTGCTAGTAACCACAGTTAATAGTTTACATTATAGATTACATTTGCACCATACACTTTTATAGGCACTGACAAAATTTATAATGGCTTGTAGCTGTCATTGGAAGATCATGCAGAACAATTCCAATCCCCTCCATCTATTCTATTCTTTCCTCCCCCTCCCCTTGGGACCTTTGGTAACCACTAAGTTTCAGTTTTTAAAGAATAAGGTTCATAGTTACATGCATTAATATTAAAGGTTCAATATATTGGTCTGTTTTCTTTTATTAAGCACTGCCTATGTTCTTGAGAGATTCTTGCACCTCTAATTACTTTGAGAAAAAAAAACAGAAAGCAATAAGTGCTGGAGACAATGTGGAGCTATAGGAACACTCCTTCACTGTTGGTGGGAATGCAAAATGGTGCATTCTATGTGGTGTGAGATGATATCTCATTGTCATTGTGATTTTCATTTCCCTAATAGCTAGTGATATTTACCATTTCTTCACGTGCTTTTTGGCTACTTGTATTTCCTCTTTGGAGAAATATCTAAGTCTTTTGCCCATTTTTTAATTGGATTGCTTACTCTTTTATTATTGAGTCGTATGATCTCTTTATATAGAATGGAAATCAAACCCTGATCAGATATGTGATTTCCAAATATTTTCTCCCATTAAGTGGGTTGCCTTTTCACCTTCTTAACAAAGTCCTTTGAAGCAAAAAAGCGTTTAAGTTCGAGGAGGTCCCATTTATACACGTTTCTTTTATTGCTTGTGCTTTTGATCCAACGTTTAAGAATCCACCGCCTACCACCATGTCTTGAATATACTTTCCTACATTTTCTTCTAGGAGCTTTATGGTTCTAGCTTTTCTATTTAGGTTCCTGATCCATTTTGAGTTAATTTTTGTATAAGATATGAGATAGGGATCCTCTTTCTTTCTTTTGGCTATGTACATCCAGTTCCCCAGCACCATTTGTTGAATAGACTGTTCTGTCCTAGCTGGGTGTATTTGTAGGGCTTGTCAAAAATCACTTGACCATAGATGTGAGGGTCTGTTTCTGAACCATCAGTTTGGTTCCATTGGTTTACATGTCTATATGCCAGTACCATGCTGTTTTTACCACTGTAGCTAGGTAATATGATTTAAAGTCCAGAAATGAGAGTCCTCCAACTTCACTTTTCCTTTTTAAGATGTTTCTGCCTATTCAGGGCTCCTCCCCCTTCCAAATAAATTTGATAATTGTGTTTTTCATTTGTTTAAAAATGCTAGTGTAATTTTTAACAGGATTGCATTGAATCTGTATATCAATTTGGGTAGAATTCACATCTTAATGATATTTAGTCTTCCAATCCATGAGCATGGAAAGTTCTTCCATTTATTTAGGTTTTTAAATTTTCTTTTAGCAATGCATTGTAGTTTTCTGGATACAATTGCTTTACATCCTTTGTTAGGTTTAGGTAGCAGCTTTGTTGTAGATTTTTTGGTACTTTCTAGGTAGAGGATCATATCATCTGTGAATAATGAAAGTTTTACTTTTTCCTTTCTGATTTGGATGCCTTTTATTTCCTTTTATTGCCTGATTGCTCTAGCTAGAACCTCTAGCACTATATTGTACAACAGTAGTGACAGTGGGCATCCTTGTCTTGTTTCTGATCTTAACGGGAAAGCTTTCAGTCTTTCGACATTGAGTACAATGTTGGCTGTGGGTTTTTCATATATGGCCTCTATCATGTTGAGTAAGTTTGCTTCAATTCCTATCTTTTGTAGTATTTTTATCAAGAAAGGATGCTGTATTTTGTCAAGTGCCTTTTCTGCATCAATTAATAGGATCATGTGATTTCTATTCTTTGATTTATTAATGTGGTGTGTTATGCTGATCGATTTTCTTGTGTTGAACCACCCTTATATGTGTGGTATAATACTTGATCATGATGAATAATTCTTTAATATGTTGTTGGATTCAATTAGCAAGTATTTTTTGAGGATTTTTGCATCTGTATTCATTACAAAAATGAATATGTAATTTTCTTTTCTTTTAGTATCTTTATCTGGCTTTGGTATTAGGGTGATATTGGCTTCATAGAATGAGTTGGGTAGAGTTCCTTCTTGTTTAATTTTTTGAAAGAGCTTGAGGAAGATTGGTATTAAATCTTCTTTGAATGCTTGGTAGAACTCACTTGTGAAACCATCTGGTCCTGGACTTTTCATTTTGGGGAGTTGTTTGATGACTGTTTCAATCCCTTTACTTGTGATTAGTTTGTTGAGGTCTTCTATTTCTTCTAGGGTCAGCGTAGTTTGTTCATATGTTCCTAGGAATTTTTCCATTTCATCTACATTGTCTAATTTGTTGGCATACAGTTGTTCATGTATCCTCCTATGATCTCTTTTATCTCTGTGGGGTCAGTGGTAATGTTCCCACTTTCATTTTTTATTTCATTTATTTGTATCTTCCCTCTTTTTTCTTTGTCATTCTAGCTAAGGGTTTGACTATCTTCTTGAAGAACCAACTTTTGGTTTTGTTAATCCTCTCTTGTTTTTTTGTTCTCAATTGCATTTGTTTCTGCTCTGATATTTGTTATTTCATTCCTTCTACTTGCTTTACTTATAGTTTGCTGTTCTTTTTCTACATCCTCCAGCCTGTGTAGTTAGGTCATTGATTTTAGCTCTTTCTTGATTTTCAATGTAAGCATTGAGGGTTTTAAATTTCCCTCTCAGCACTGCCTTCACTGCATCCCATAAGTTCTGATATATTGTGTTTTCATTTTCAGTTGTCTCAAGATATTTACCAATTTCTCTCACAATTACTTTTTTGACCCACTGATTATTTAAGGGTGTGTTGTTTAGTCTCTGCATATTTGTGAAGTTTCCCATTTTCTGCCTGTTCTTGATTTCCAACTTTATTCCATTATGATCAGAGAAAGTGCTTTGTATAATTTCAATCTTGTTGAATTTCTTGAGATCTGCTTTGTGACCGAACATATGGTCTATCCTGGAAAATGATCCATGAGCACTTGAGAAGAATGTATATCCTGCTGTTTTGCAGTGCATTGTTCTGTTTATGTCTATTAGGTTTAGTCCGTTTATCATATTATTCAACTTCTCTGTTTCTTTATTGACCCTCTGCCCAGATGGTCTGTCCAATGCTGAGAGTGGTGTATTGAAATCTCCAAATATTATTGTAGCAATATCTATTTCCCCTTTCAGTTTTCTAGTGTTTGCCTCATGTAATTTGCATATAGGTGCATATACATTTATGATTCTTATTTCTTCCTGGTGAATTGCACCTTTTATTAATATATAATGCCCTTCCTTGTCCCTAATAACAGCTTTGCTTTTAAAGTCCATTTCATCTGATATAAATATAGCTACTCCAGCTTTATTTTATTTTATTTTATTTTTTTGGTTACTGCGTGCATGGAATATCTTTTTCCAGCCTTTCACTTTCAATCTATCAGTATCCTTGGGTCTAAGGTAGTCTCTTGTAGAAAGTATATAGGTGGCTCATATTTTCTTTCTGCCAGTCTGTGTCTATTGATTCAGGAATTTAATCCATTCACATTCAATGTTATTATTGTAAATGCAGTTCTTATTTCACCCATTTTGCCTTTTGCATTTTATCTGTCATATTTTATTTTCACCACTCTTTTTACACTTTTAGTTACTTTTACTGATAAAAACCTTCATTTCTAGACTCTCTTCCAAGCCCCTCTCTCCTCACTCCCTTTAGTATTTCCTGCAAAGCCAGTTTCTTGGTTACAAACTCTCTCAGTTTCTGTTTATCTGTGAATATTCTAAACTCATCCTCATTTGTGAAAGACATTCTTGCCAGATTAAAGATTCTTGGGTGGCAGATTTTCTCTTGCAGTACCTTAAATATATCATACCACTGCCTTCTTACCTCCATGGTTTCTAATGAGAAATCAGCACTTAATCTTATTGGGTATCCCTTGAACATGATCATTGCTTTTCTCTTCCTGCTCTCAGAATTCTCTTTTTATCTTTGGTATTTCACATTCTGATTAGTAAGTTTCTCAGGGTAGGTCTATTCAGATTTATGCAGATGGGAGTATGTTGTGTTTCTTCGACATGGATATCTATGTCCTTCAATCTACTCCTATCTACTTGGGGGCAGGAATGGAGCTACAAGAACCCAACTATTCAGTCTGTGTGGGCCAAAAGCACCTGCAGTTACCCAAAGAGGCTGGGGAAACCCTGTCCCCTCTTTTCCTATCAGGGGTGTGGGTGGAGCCACAAGCACCCAACTGCTGAGTCTGTGCAGGCCAAAAGTGCCTGAAGTTTCCTTGAGAGGCTGAGGAACACCAGCCTCCTCTGATCCTAAGAGGGGCTGCAGGGGTGGAGATGGAATCAAAGGCGCTCAGCAAACCAGTTTGTGCAGGCCAAAAGTACCTGCAGTTGCCCAGAGAAGCTGATGAAACACAGCTTCCTTCTATCCTACTGGGAGGTGGGAATGGAGCTACAGGTGTCTGAATATCCAGTCTGTGTGGGCTGAAAGCACCTACAGTTGCCCAGAGCTACTAAAGAAACACCAACCTCCTCCTTTCCTGTGGGGATGGAGGGGTGGAAGATGGAGTTAAAGGCACTCAACAGACCAGTTCATGTGGACTGAAAGCGTCTGCATTTCCCAGAGACTACGAGGAAACAGAGCTCCTCTCCTATTTTGGGGGGCAGGGATGGAGCCCCAGTTGTCTGACTACTCTGTGGGCGCTGGCAGAAAGTACCTGCAGTTGCATGAGAGCTAGTGCAGGTCTCCCCAGCTTCTTCTCTGCCAGAGGTTGGGCTGGAGCCTAGGCTAGGGCTGCATCCTATTGGGGTGAAAGGAAGCTGGTCTCTACCATCACTGTGATTTTCAATCAGCCCCATTCCCCTCATGCTGGGGGTGGAGTTAAAATGGTGGCTACCAACTTCTTTCTGACTTGGACATGTTCAAACTTTAGTGGATCTTAGGATTATACTTTTTAAAAATTTTATCTTTTTTTTTTAGGTACTGGCAGCCGGGGAATAAACCTGGGACCTCGTATTTGGGAAGCCAATTCTCAACCACTGCCACATTGGCTCCCCTGCATTGGTTCTTTCATTTGTTTTGCTTCGTGTTTGTTTTTTTTTTTTAATCTAGGAGGCACTGGGAACTGAACATGGGTCTTCCCATGTGGGAAGCAGGCACTCAACTTTTTGAGCCACATCTGCTCCCCAGATCTTAGGACTATACTTTAACCAGCCAAATTTGCCAATCAGTAGCTGAAGTCAGTGGCCAACCGTCTCTTCCTCCCCCAATTTTGGGAAATGCAGCTTCCAACTCAAGCCACGGAATAGCTCCCAAGTTGGCTTGCAGCACCAGTGGAGGATGGGCACCAGCCTCTGAGGCATGGAGTGCTCTACTCACAAATATTTACTGTAGATGGGCAGTCTCCTCCTTCCACTCTTTCAAGGATGTTGCAGGATGCTCTTCTGTTCTGCTGGGCCTCCCAAAGAGGTGCTTTAGATAGCCCTGTTTAGATTACTAACTGCCCTGTAGGATGAGCTGACTCTTGGAATGCCTTACTCAGCTGCCATCTTGCCCCCTCCTACCATGTAGTTTTGACGACTGTAGCTGTGTAGTAGTATGCTTTAAAGTCAAGTAGCATGATTCCTCCCATTTCAATTTTCCTTTTCAATATGTTTTTTGGCTATTCATGGCCCCTTGTCCTTCCAAATAATTTTCATAATTAACTTTTCCAATTCAGTGAAAAATGCTGTTGTAATTTTTATTGGGATTGCATTAGGTATGTAAATCAATTTGGGTAGGACAGACATCTTGATGTTAAGTCTTCCAATTCATGAACATGGAATATTCTTCCATTTATTTAGGTCTTCTTTGATTTCCTTTAACAATGTTGTGTAATTTTCTGTGTACCAGTCCTTTACATCTTTAGTTAATTTTACTCCTAGATACTTGATTCATTTAGTTGCTATTGTGAATGGAATTTTTTTCTTTATTTCCTCCTCAGATTGCTCATTATTGGTATACAGAAATGCTTCCAATTTGTGTGTATTGATTTTATATCCTGCCACTTTACTGAACTTGTTTATCAGCTCTAGAAGCTTTGTTGTTGATTTTTCAGGGCTTTCTACAAATAGGATCATGTCATCTGCATATAGTGAGATTTTTACTTCCTCCTTTCCAATTTGGATGCCTATTATTTCTTTTTCTTGCCTAAATGCTTGAGCAAGTACTTCTAACACAATTTAAATAAGAAAGGTGACAGGGGCATCCTTGTTTTGTTCCAGATCTTAGAGGGAGAGACTTTAGCATTTCACCATTGAATATGATGTTAGCTGTAGGTTTTTCATATATACCCTTTATCATGTTGAGGGAGTTTCCTTCTATTCTTATCTTTGGAAGTCTTTTTTATCAAGAAAGTATGCTATCTTTTGTCAAATGCTTTTTCTGCATCAATAGAGATGATCATGTGATTTTTTTCTTTTGATTTGTTAATGTGGTTTATTACATTGATTTATTTTCTTATGTTGAACCATCCTTGCATAACAAGGACGAAACCTACCTGATCGTTGTGTATAATTCATTTGATGTATTGTTGGATATGATTAGCAAGTATTTTGTTGAGAATTTTAGCATCCAGATTCATTAGAGAGATTGGTCTGTAGTTTTCTTTTCTTGTGGCATCTTTATGTGGCTTTGGTATTAGGGTGATGTTGGCATCATAGAAGAAGTTAGGCAATGTTCCCCCCACTTCTACTTTTTGGAAGAGTTTAAGCAAGATTGGTAGATTTCATCTGTGAAGTTATCTGGTCCTAGGCTTTTCTTAGTTGGGAGGTTTTTGATGACTAATTCAATCTCATTACTTGTGATTGGTTTGTTGAGTTCATCAATTACCTCTTTTGTCAATGTAGGCTGCTTGTGTGTTTCTAGAAATTTGTCTATATCTTGTTGGCATAAAATTTTTCAAAGTATACTCTTATGACACTTTATTTCTGTGGAAGCAGTGGTGATATTGCCTCTCTCATTTTTTATTTTATGTATTTGCATCTTCCCTCCTTTTTTCTTTGTTAGTCTAGCTAAGCGTATGTCA
>PVKH010003493.1:0-24884 GCA_004027955.1 Chaetophractus vellerosus
GACCAAAAGGGGGAAAGTGTAAAGACAAATGACTTCATATGGCTAATAGACTTCAAAGTGAGTTAGGAAGTCATCCCAGAGGTTACACTTATGCATGTCTCAGCAGGATCTCATTGACTGCCAAAGTAAATATTGCCTCAAATAGTGGGGCTCCTGAGAGCTCTGGAGACATCCAGACACAATAAGCAGGGCAGACAGCTCAGGAGTTTGGCGCCCTGTCAGTGGGCCTTACTTTGGAATTAATGTTCCCCAGGGTGACAGAGTTGGGCTCAGTTGTGTTTTCCTTACACATGGCTCTTCTGCCCCTTCTATTTGAACCTATAGTTAGTGCTAGATTTGATAGGTGTATGTCCAAGAGACTTAAATCTTTGGGCTTTCCATGTGCCAGTTAGGCCCTGAATCTTAACAGAGTTGCAACAGAGTTGGACTCACCCAGGACAATTAACAAGGACAATGAGCATCCCAAGGAAAAGAGAGAGACTCCAGCTGCAAGTAAGGTAGTCCCAACAATCTTTCCCCATGGGATCTAAGCTCTCTCTCAATTGGAGGCAAGTGGGCATCACCATCCCAGTATCTTCAGGATTGGGGAATGAATGATGGACTAGAGTAGACTTACTGGTATTCTACTATAGACTTGTGATTCTAGCAATGGAAATCCTTTTGTCCTTGATGTGGAGGTAGTGGGCACTGGAGGTTCTGGGGGGCAGGGAGAGGGAAAATAGATGGAATATGGGGACATTTTCAGGACTTGGGAATCATCCTGAATGACATTGCAAAGACAGATACAGGCCATTGCATATCTTGTCATAATTTACAAAATTGCATGGAAGAGAGTATAAACTATAATATAAACTATAATACACACTTAGTGACAATGCTCCAAAAAGTGTTCGTCAATTGTAACAAATGTTTCACACTAAGAAGGACATTAATGTGGAAAAGTGTGGGAGGGGTAGGGTGTGGGGGCATATGGGAATTCCCTTTATTTTTATGTACCATTAGTGTAATCTAAGTATCTTTAAAAAATTTTGAAAAGTATAAAGAAAGAAGAGACCATTGCTTAACACAAGAAAAAAAGTAGGTAATTTCAGTGGATTTGAAAAAATGCCAACTGAATTCACATTCATTAATTAAAATATAGAAGAATTTCAACAACAACAACAACAACAAAAAAGAAAAATATGTCCCATAATCAAATATCTTTGGGAGGCACTGAATTTTTAAAAAATCTATATAATCTAAGAATCTTTTCAAAAAAATTAAATAAATAAATAAATAAATAAAATAATATCATATTGTACCCCAAGAGAATTTACAATGCAATGTTTCCAAAGTTGTTTCTTTTTATTCTCCATGAAAAATATTTAATATTTCAAACATATAGGAAAGTAAAGAAAATAATTTAAAAGAAATCCATGTGCACACAACCAATGTTAAAGTGTTGTCAAAATTTCCCATTTTATGCTTCCTATTATTTACTGTTTTAAAAGAAAAAATAATGTTATAAGTATACCGAAACCATATCTCATCCTGTCTTAGCTCATATCCTCAGTATTAATCACTTTCCTGAAAGTGAAGTGATCAATATCTCATCCTATCCTAACCCTTATCTCCAGCACAAATGACTTTTCTGGAAGTGATATGTGATATTTAACCCATTAATTCTATCATTCAGTCAAACAATGTCTGTTTAACACCACCTATATGTTAGGCACTGGTCCAAGAACTGGGACTAGAGAAAAAAACGAAACCTAGCCCACAGGTATGTTATATGCTAGTAGGGGCAGAAAATGAATTCATGATTGAATGAATGTTTTACTAAATGGTGATTAATGTTTTGGAGAAAAATAAAGCAAGGAAGGAAGGTGATGACCAAGGGAATCCTCAATGAAAGTGCACCATTCCAGTCATAGGGGAATGTAACTATGGACTAAAGTAGACTTATTATCATTTTAGCAATGGAAGAACTTGTAACATTTCATATAAAGCCAATGGTTACCAGAGGTTTTAAGAGGAGGGAAACAGAAAAATAGAGGTAACATGGGGCATTTTTGGGACACTGGAATTGTTCTGAATGATATTGTAATGACTGATACAGCCATTATACATTTTGTCAAAACCTATAAAATTGTGTGGTTCAAAGTATAAACTATAATGTAAACTACTGACCATGGTTAGTAGCAATGCTTCAATATATGTTCATCAATTGTAACAAATGTATCACACTAATCAAAGATGTTGTTAATGGGAGAAATGGGGGAGGGGAGGGTATATGGGAATCCCCCTATATTTTCAAAGCATCATGTGTGGAATCTAATGCTTTTTTAAAAGTAAAAATATAAATAAATAAAATCTAAAGGAAGTACTGGAGGGGAAGAGGGCTTTAAGCAAAAGCGAAACCATGCAAAGACCTGAAGGTGAAATCTTGCCAGGTGTGTTCCAAATACAGCAAGGAAGCCAGTGAGACTGGAGTGAAGGAACAAGGGTAGAAGGTGATTAGTAGGAGATTGGGTGTGCTAACCCTTTGATTGTATTATATTCAGCTGAGAAATGTGATTAAATTATGTTAAGATTAGGGCTTTGATTCAACCACGTCATTAGAGTGCAGCTCAGATTTGAGCGCCCTCCCCCTTTGTGGGCAGACAAAACAGACTCTCATGTAGAAGCAGATACACAGAGAAGAAGAACACAGAGGAAAAGAGATGGCTCATTAAACACAGCAGTGGCCCTGGGAAGAAAGATGAGTCTGATAGTCTACAGCTGACCTTCTGAAGAGACCACAGCAGCTGAGACAAAAAGAAATGAGCCCCAGGGAGAGAGACGAGCCTTATGTAAGCCTACAGCTGAGATCTGAAGGAGCTGGGACCACAAAGCATTAAAGAGGAAGAAGGAAGCCTAAATCCTCACAAATGTCACCTGCCATCTTGCTTCACATGTAGCCAATGACTTTGGGTGAGAAAGTACCTCTTACGGTACCTTGAGTTGGACTCTTTAGGGCATTGTGACTGTAAATTTCTATTCCAACTAAATATGCTTTATAAAAGCCAACAGAGTTCTGATACTTTCCATCAGCACCCCTTTTGGCTGACTAATACAGAGATGATGTTAGAGACTTAACTGGGAACCAGACAAGAGTATGGCCTTGTAAACTACTGCAAGTATTGTGATGAAAGAGTGTTTTGAACATAAGAGTTATAAGACCTGACCCTCGGTGTAATGTGATCACACCGGCTACTAATACAATCTTTGGTACCGTGCCTTTTCCACTGAATATTACATTTTGAGAAACTTTTGTATTGTTGCAGATAACTGTAGATATTTTAAAAATTTTCCTTTTTGCATAGTATAATTTATAAGAACATATCACAATTTATGTATCCATTTGTTTTAGTTTCCTAAGCTGCTCGAGCAAATACTATGAAATGGGTGTAGTAAACATGGGAATTTATTGGTTCACAATTTTAAGGCTAAAAGAAAGTCCAAATTAAAGCATCAAGGTGATGCTTTCTCCCCAAAGACTTGTGACCTGGGGCTGGCTGCTGGCGATCTTTTGTCCTTAGTTTATCACATAGCAAAGCACATGGAAGCATCTCCTGGTCTCTTCCTTCTCCTCTGGGTTCTGTTGAATTTCAGCTTCTTGCTTCTGTGGCTTTCTCTCTGTCTGTATGACTTTCACACAGAAAGGACTTCAGTAATAAGATTAAGACCCATCCTGATTGAGGTTGGTGGTAACTTCTTAATTTAAGGGAACTTATCAAAAGGTCTTACTTATAATGGGTTCATACCCACAGGTACTGATTAGATTTAAGAACATTCTGTGGTATATACAGATTCAAACCGCACATCATTCTGTAATTGATAATATGTTTTTCTATTTTCAGGCTATTTAAAAAAATACAGTCATGAACAATTTCGAATATGTGTCCTGGCATTCACGAGCAAGACCTTATCTAAAGTATATGTCTTGGAGGGGAATTACCATAGGTCAACATAAATTCAGGTTTACTGGATTATAACACATAATTTTCCAAAGGGTTTGTTGCCATTTTTATTCTCCTTATCAGTAAAAGACAGTTTCTATTGCTCCATATCATCACAGGAACTTGATGCTGTCAGTCTTTTAAAGCCATTCCCAATCTATTGACTGTTTAATGGTTTTTATTGGATTTTCCCAATTATGAGAAGGTTGGTAATTTCATATATTTAATGGGAATATTGTTTATTTTTTATTTTTGCTAAATTTGTTAAATATTTAACCATATTTCTACTTGTCTGTCTTTTTTATTATTGATATGTTGTCATTTTTTATGTAGTCTGGTTATTAGTTCTTTGCTTGCTATAGGTTGTGCAATTTTTTTTCTCCCATTCTGTGGCTACTTTTTTCATTTTCCTTATGGTGACTTTTATTGAAGAGATGAAAAACCTAAACAATCCTTAGTCCAACAAGAAGGAACTAAATCTGCAGTAAAATCTTCTAATAAAGAAAACTCAAAACCCAGAAGACTTTACTAACAACTTTCACCAATTATACAATAAATAATTCCAAAATTATAAGAACATTTCCAGAGGAGAGAGAATGAGGGAAAAAACTCAAATTCATTTTATAAGGTTATAATACTATTTTAATAGTAGAAAAATAACAGAACAACACAGCATGATAAAAGCACAGTAGAGGCATGTCTCACCCATGATGAATGACATGAATAGAAAAATTTAAACAAAATATTGACAATAAAATTCAACAATATTTAATGTGACCCATTACATTTTCCCCCCAGGAATGGAAATCTGATTTGATTTTTGAAAATCATTAAATGTAAAGAAACAAATCAAGCAATAAAAGGAGAAAAGTCATATAAGAATGCTTCAATAGATACAGAACAAGTTTTTAATAAAAATTAAAATGCATTCATGATAAATACACACACACACACATTGACCTTCTTTTTTTTTTTTAAAGATTTATTTATTTTATTACATATCTTCCCTTCCCCCCGTTGCGGCGACGCGCGGAGAATTGGTCACTGCGCAGGCGCGGCTTTCCCCGCTTGTGGGCGGCTTCTGCTTCTATTCACGGCCAGCTCTTGCTTCAGTTCGCAGGTGGCTGGCTGTGCTCCATTGCGGGAGACCTGCCCTGCCCGTGGCAGCTCTTGCCATGTCCGTGGCAGCTTCTTGCCCTGCCCACGGCGGCTCCGGCCCGCCCATGGCGGCTTGCCATTCTCAAGGCGGTCTGCCCGCTAGGAGAGGTCCCCGGGAACCGAACCCAGGGCCTCCCATGTGGTTTCCCAGCGCGCTCTTTATCCACTGAGCTATCTCGCCGGGCCCCACTGACCTTCTTAATGTAAGGACAGAACAATACTTCTTTGACCTAATAAAGTGCATCTACAAAAAAATCTACAGCGAGCCGTCCTCTTCCCCTGCTCTTCCTCTTTTCTTTTCCTATTTCCTTCCCCTTCTCCCCACTCCCTTTTCCCCTGTATTTTTCTGAACAACAACCACAACCACTAGATAGCACCAAGCAAGATAGGTTTCCACACTAGCTTTGGGTGGAGGGAGCAGTGACCCAGAGAAAGTTGTGGACAAGAGTCAGGTGTATTGTGTCCACTCATGGGGCAATGGTTTGTATGAGGTGTAAGAAGCAGATTTAGGCGAAGAAGGAGGACAGCCTGGTATCCTCAGGTTCTCAGAGTCTGAATGGTATGAGAAGGGTGTTGACACAGATGGCTTCTGGTGCAGGATGTAGGAGCCCAGATAGGGTGAGGAGGACATCCAGACAGAAGGTCAGCTGGGTGTGGAGTTTCCTGTAAGAGCCTGAACGGGTTGCTGAGGCCTTTAAATAGGGAAGCATGCATGATGATGAGGGGAGATTGGTCGCATATGCGGTGACTGATCAAATAAGTACATATACATGGAAAATTAGGGGTCAGTTTTCCAACTTCTGGAGAAGGGGTTACAAAGATAGAAATGGGGATAACCAGAATGAACTATGAGTGTTGGATTGAAATTGGAGCATGAACAGGCAGACAGATATGCAAATTCGTGGTGTATGTTTGGCCTCAACTAATGAAGTTCTCAGTTGTTCACATGGCCTGAGAATATGACTCACTACTGTGTTCTCTGTGGAACAATGCAATCTTTTTCACTGTGTTATTTCTGGGCACGCTATGTGCATGCCAGCTGCACCTGGGAGGAAGAATATTTCATAGAGAGACTGAAATGGCATACTCTACAGTTTTGCTTCTTCTTTAGGACTCAAGGTAGAAGAGAGGATATAGTGTTGCTATCTAATAAAAGGTATGTCACTCTTGTTCATGATATTAGTAAATCATAGGTCAAGCACTTCCATGAATCTTGAACCTATTTTTTACACTACAAATGAAAATGTATTCTTTAAACTGGTTCCAAAATGCAGTCTAATATGCAGTCCACTCTTAAGGAATACTATATTATTTGTAAGGTGCCATGATCTTCTCCTCTCTCCTTACCACATGCAAATGGCAGTATTGAAAATGAACATCCACATCTGGACGGGAAGCTTTCAATTTTCTGGACTTTTCAAATGCTGAGGCTTAGTTTAATTTGTTGCGTGTTGGATAGTTCACCATTTTCTAGGAAAGTCCCTCTGACCTGTTGCAATATACACTAGAAGGTGCTAAAACTAGCAGATACTTCTCTTTCAGCTGCTGGCCCAAACCTCAAATGTTCCTATTGGTTGTTTTCCAACACTACGGAAATTTCTCAGCAAAACACCTCATTAAAGGAAAATCCTTTACTTTTGTTTTGCTTAATTCTTCTGCTAATGCTTCCTATTTTGGCTAAAAAGACCCCAAGTCCCCAAAATATGACTGCTTGGAATATCTACGTTTAGATTTCTCAATTACATCATTTTTATTGGCCAATGGCTTTCTTTCATCCCATTTTCAAAGAAAATTTCAATAATTTTTAGCTGTCAGTATCCAGAGCCAGTTCCATCCTTCAAACCAAATTTCTTGGTAATCATCAGCTAACCATAGACATTGGCAGGCATCAGGAACATATTTACCAGTGTCTCTACCTAGTAAAATTTTATGTATGTAATTACTTGCATATGCAATTGGGTAATTAACTAATTGTAAACTAAGCCAGAAAATGGTACTCTCAAAAATGAAGGTAAATTGTGGCCATATTTAGTAAATTATGGTATAATTCTCCCAGTGTGTAATTTGATTCCCCAAATTAAAGGTGGGCACAAAATTAGAGTAGCAGAAATGAAAATATGCGTCCTTCTTTTCTTTTTTGGTCTATGAAATATTTTCATGAAGTCACCATTTTTATCTCCATAATCTATGTTTTTGATTTGTCATTAATACCAAAGAAAGAAAAAGCACCCTTTCTGTAATTCATATTTTTTGTTTTTAGCATGGAATCAAGATATAGATTTTAATTTAAATGAGCCACAACTACTTTATGTTGTCTAAAGTTCAAAGTAAGTGTCCAGCAAATAATAGGTATTTGTTTTAATGTACCTCTTACTTAGCTGAAATTAATTGCTCCTTTTGATCTTGAGGAGAACAGTTGAGAAACTGGAAATAGCTAAAAAATGGGGAGGGGAGGGGGCCGGAATTCTATGAGATCAAAATAGATATTACAAGTCCCATATAAAATCTGTCATAATCCCTACTTTCTACATTTAAGGAATCTGCTCAGTGCCTCTTTTGATTACTTAGTTTTCCATTCATGGAAGATTAAGTTCAACAAGTTACAGCAAGGGTGACTAGTAATGGAAAGACAAAACAAAAATACTAATATAGTTGACAATCTTAGAAAAGACAAAAATAATAGAAACAAAACCAATATAAAAACATTTCCAAATCTGGGAAACTGATAAATATTGTATATGGCAACAGCCTCAGAAGGCAAACCCTTATCAAAATAAAAAACTTTGGGAGGCCGGCTGTGGCCCAGTTGGTGGGGCACCGGTTTACCACATAGGTGGCCCAGGGTTCGGTTCCGGGGCCTCCTTGAGTGGGCAGGCTGCCTTGAGAGGGCAGGCTACCTTGAGAAGGCAGGCCGCCTTGAGAAGGCAGGCTGCCAGGAGCAGGGCAGGGCCCCTGTGGGCAGGCAGGCCACTGCGTGGTGGGCTGACTCGGCGGGTCAAGGGGAAAGGGGGGGGAATATGTGATAGATAAAGAATGAATCTTAAAAAAAAACAACTTCGGTATTTGTAGCACTTTACGGTTTCTAGTTAGCAGTTTACAGATTGCTTTCAGGTACATTGCATAGTAAGAAACAATGAGGGCTCTTCAATTCTCCGCCCAGAATCTGAGTTTCTGTTGCACTTAGTGTGTTCATTGCTGTGAGCCATCCTATCATTAGTGCAGAAGCTGACCGTCAGTTTATACAATATAAGATTAAATCACATCAATTATCCTCTGTATCACATGAGATGATATAATATATATTTTTTAAAAAACTAAACTTCAGGAATTTCTTCCTACAATCATGAGGTCAAAAAATTGTGAGCCAACTGAAAGAAGTATTTATCTCAGTGACCTAAGTAGTTAGTTCATGAGGGTAGATAGAAGATCATATCTGAAGAAGGTTACAAAAGGTTAAATGAGCTATAATTTAAAGGATACATACCCCCCAAAAGAGGAGAAACACCTGACTATGATAGTCAATCCTTCCTTCTCATCTCCCTCCCTCCCTTCCTTCCTTCTCTCTTTCCTTCCTCACTTTCTCTTTCTATTAAAACAGAAAATATTGATGTAAAATTTATTATAGGCCATGCTTTATACTAAACACATATATTATATTAACTAGACTCTCTAGCCTAAATGGATTTATATTTAGTTAGGGAGACAAAGAGATAAATAGATAATTAGAGTATGTCGATATAATGTAATAGGGGGAAATATGATGTTAAAACAACAGAGGACAAGCACTGACCCTTGACTTGGAGAACTCAGAAAAGGTGCAAGCCTTTATTTTTCTTCTAGAGGGTGGAATAGCCTTTGATTCTGAAGTCTATGAGTTCTCAAAATAAGATATGGCAACTAGAGGGATAAGCAGTCCCAGAAGAGAGAGTGACTTGTATGTTAGTTTTGCTTTGTTTTCTTTCCAAAAATCTAATAGGTCAATACAGCAAGAGAGAAATGATGAAAGATGCAACTGAAGAGTTAATAGAATAACAGACAATAAATGAATAAATGGGCTTGCATGTGAAATGATTGTTCTATTGTCAAATTGGCTATGCTGGAAACTGAAATTCCTGGGATCCCCTTCGCTCTATATTTCTGACTTATGATTGTTACAAACTGACATTGCTCTAGACTGGAAGATGGAAGTGAAATATCAAGTGCCATGCTATGAAGGTCATGTTCCTTCGAGACTGTGAGAGACAGATATAGAGGTACTGGTCAGTTCCAGTGTTTTCTTTAGCTTTTCGGTTCTGCATACAGTTCTCCTTCTTGACTATTGACCATATTTAACAGCAGCTTTCCCAGGTCCATCACTGGAGTCTTTGCTGTAAACTCACAGAAGGGCTAGTTGCCAAGAACCAAAAATTTCCATAGGCTCCTACACCAGCCTCCCATCATGGCCCTACTCGAGAATCTGGGTAGGCCAAGTTTCCAGCTTTACCTGTAAGCTCCAACTCATTCACTTCTCCAGGGCTGGCTAGTGACCTTGCTGTGGTTTTGTAAGTTCCTGTTTTCAGGCCTTTACTTCTTATTTCTTCCCATAATTCTGTAGGGACTCATTCCTTAATCCTCATTATTCTATAATTTGATTCTGATTCCATTAATATAGTTCTTAAAGCTAAAAGTGGTTCTAGGACAACAGAACCTTCAGGATGGGAATCTGGAACTGTTTCTTTCATCTGATTAGGTAAAAGGGCATTGGTCACCTTGATGCCAGTGGTAAAGGGGATCAAAACAGTTGCTTAAATTATCATCTGTGGTTACCTATTACCAAGTACCTATAAAAGGCAACCTTGTCATTGTAAATCTTAGAGAAACTAAGAATACAATGGGGTTGGTTGGCTCTGTATAAGCATGACAGTGCTCTTAGAGAAAAAAAAAATTGATTCACTTAAGATTTTAAATACACGGTTCAAAGTCCCTAAGGGACCAGAGAGCGTCTATGATTGCTCTAGCCACAGACCTGAGATTTTTGAAAACCAAACCTAAAGTCTAAACTAGTGGATGAATCACAGTGCAAATTGAATTAATAATGCAAATTGAATGCAGCTAGGTATGGTGGCATATGGGCGGATACCAAAAGGCTGAGGACCTTGAACTCCTAAATTCTCCTGGACCTGCTGTGCTCAGAGAAGCAGCCATTTATACCCTGTCTATCTGAGGATATTAGTCTGCCCTTGCCTTAAGAAGCTGTGTAGGCCTCCCTTGAGGTGATAGCCTTATGAGAAATTCATGATCATTCTTACAACTCACTCTAACCAAATCTCATTTCTTTTAGTCCAGAAGTTTCCAAATTTTCTTGATACATGGGGACCTTGGTGCCTCCATAATTTACCATGGTATTCTAAGGCATAAATAAATTACTCAACAGTTCCATTTACTAAGTATTTGACCCTTAATATTTGTTATTTATTTATGTCTTTCTTTTTAGTGATCTAGTAACTATATGCTCACAAATGGCATGTGTGCATCTGTTGGGCAAAACACAACTTCTCAAACTTTGGAATCACACTAGCACCCTCATTTCCTATTGCACATTGATTTTTAAATTGTACTTGTTTTTATATGAGCAACATAAAAAGTGGTTTCAAAAGATACAATGTTATGGAAAACATTACAGCATGATCTAATGTTGAAACTGTGACCTACATCAAACTGGAGTCTGACAGAAGTTAAGTATCTCTATTTCTCTGGAAATGATAAAATATTCTGCAGCACAATTGCAAGTATATTGTTCAGTGCTGGACACCTCGGAGCACAATTTGGGCATTAGAATTTTAAACATATAACCAGAATCAAGTCCGAGCAGATCCCAGCAAACAGGAGCAAAGTGTTACACAAGAAGAGCGTCAATATTTACCAAAATAATTGCAAAATTTCTCTGATCTACATTCACAGACTTGGAGAATTTGTATGGGAGTAGAGCTTAGATGTGTTAAGTAAAGTTTGAAGAAATTTGATATGTTTGATATAATTGCACTAAGCAAAATTTTGTATACAATCTGTTAGCTTGAATAGCTGAGAGTATCTCTAAGAGTTTGCATGTTTGCTTGACAAAACATGGACCTAAATGTGGTCTCTTTTACATGAAACTGAAAAGCAAGAACTTCTTTAGTACACTGGCGAAGGGTTCTTTTCAAATTAGAGCATTCATTGGAAATATCACGAAAGACTTTAAAACACAGACTGCTAGGTCCTACCCACAAAGTTTCGGATTCAGGATGTCTGGGATGGGACCTAAAATTTGCATTTCTAACAAGTTCCCATATAATGATAATATTGCTGGCCCAGGGACCACACTTTGGGAATCATTGCTGTAGAGATATCCAAAGACTTTGAGAAATTGCAATGCCACTAGAGTGGATTTTTTATGTAAGAGATGCTCACTTACTATGCCCCCTGGGAGAGTACTGAGGGAAGTTCTTCAATAGGCTTTGAGAAATACATTATTGAGGTGATGCCTGACTTCCTTGAAGAATTCTGTTATGGTGGCTATTTAGTATACAGCGGGAACGATAAAATAAATTGTTGCCATTGAACTGGTTTCTTTGATTTTAATGAAAATGATGGGAACCTTAGCTAGCAAAAACCAGGTGGCGGTACTAAATCACTAAACACAGCTATCATTATTGGCAGAGGAGCAAATCAATAATGTGATTAGTTTGACACACAGAGGTATTTGGTATAGGCTACCTGATCATGTGGCCTCTAGGACTGAATATTTTTTTGCAGCTTATTAATGCTATACTTCATTTTTATAAAGTGGAAATGTTTTAAGTCTGGAAAACAGGAGTCTGGCTTAAATTGCTAAAATAAAGTCATGGCCTGCCAATAAAATCTAAGACTATAACCCATTCACAGAATCAAAATCCCTTGAATGAAGGGAAGTTTAAGCTCCTTGGGGGAAGGACCCTGTAACATGGCCAAAATTTATACAATAAAAATCCTTCCTAGCTTTCCTCAAGTTGCTTTGGCCATTTTCCAAGGTGGTTGCACATCAGAAAGGGGAAATAATCAGACTTTTAAGGGTTATTGTATACTAGCCATAAACTTTCACTAATTCTTTAATACCCAAATGTCCCTGTGGTCCACCAGTTAGAGTAGGGGATTTATAGTTTATGGAGGTCAGGTGACTAATAACTTTTTTGGATCAGCTCTGAAGCTCAGTAGGTTAGGTCTGTCTCATATTCTCCAAACTCACCCCACAGTTATTTCAATGTTCTGCAATACATGGTTGGACTAGACATACTCGGCAACCTGCAAAACCTTATTTTAGTTCCTTGACTTGTGAAATGAAGGCTAGTAAGATAGGAAAGGCCAAGCAGCAATAACCAGAATTCCTTCTATGTACTGAAACACCTCATTATTGGGAAGATTGTAAAAATGAGTGCTTCCATAAAAGACTTGAAAGATACAGGACTGGGTGTTTCTATCACATCCTCATTTAACTTTCTTCTTTCACCTATGCAGAAGAGAGTTCTATCTTGAAGGATGACTGTGGATTGTTGTTAATGGGTTATGACTCCAATTACATATTCTATTCCAAATGTAGTTTTGTTGCTGGAGTAAAACAACACATCACCAAGTACTTGATATGCAGCTATAAATGTGATGAGTGTTTTTATCTCTATAGCTATTAGCAATGATCGCTAAAAGCACTTTGGCTTTAGCTAACAGATCCAAAAATATATCCTACTGTTCTTCCTCAGAGATATATCAACTCTAGTTCCTCTAGAGTTGTTGTTCTTTAGACCACAGAATCTGCCTGTGAAAGGGCCCAAATGTTAGGTTTAACAGACATATACTTCAAATGTTAGGTTTAACAGACATATACTTCAAAAAAGTTCCTTATGAATATGTTCAAAGGAACAAGGGAAACAATGCCCCAAAATAAAACAAATGAAAATGTCTCATCAAAAAGAAAATATCAATAATGAGATAGAAACTGTAAAACACATAATGGAAAATCTGGAGTTGAAAAATGCAATACATAAAATGAAAAATCACTAGATTGGTTCCACTATTGATTTGAATTGCCAGAAGAATAATCAGCAAACTTGAAGAGACAGTCATAGGCAGTATGAAAACCAAAGAATGGAGATAAAAAAGCGTGAAAAAATAGTGACCAGAGCCTCAGAGAAATGCAGGACATCGCTGAATGCATCAATATATGCAATATATGAAGTAACAGAAGGAAGGAAAAGAGAAATAGGAGAAGAAAAAATATTCAGAGTCATCATAACTAAATAGTTCCCAAATTTGATGAACAACATCAATCAGTATATTGGGAGCTCAGCAGTGTTCAAATAGGATAAACAAAAAGAGATCTACACTCAGGCACATCTTAGTAAAAATGCTGAAAGCCAAAGACAAGGAAAAAGTATCAAGGCAGTAAGGAAAAACAGTTCATCATCTGAAAGGGGCCACAGTAAGAGTAACAATTAACTTCTCATCAGAAACATGGGGGCCAAAATATAGTGAGATCATATATTCTAAGTGCTCAAAGGAAAAACTGTCAATAAAGAATATTATATCTAAAAAAGCTATCCTTCAAAAATCAAAATTAAAGACATTCCCAGATAAGCAAAAAGTGAAAAAAATTAATTACTAGCAGATTCACCTTAGAAGAAATACTAAAAACATCAGACTACCAAAAGTGACTCGAGAACAAACAGAGCATCTCATCAGACCTGTAAAAAGTAAAGATAATGGGTCAGTAATAACAATAATAATAACAGCAATAATAATAATAATAGTAAACCCTCCAAATGATGAACAAGATGATTTCACTGGTGAATTCTACCAAAGATTTGAAGAATTAACACCAATCCTTCTTAAAATCTTTCAAAACTAGAGGTGGAGAAACTCTGCCTAACTCATTCTATGAAGTCAGCAGTACCCTCATGCCAATGCAGGCAAAGACATTCCATGAAAAGAAAGTACCAAACTAATATTTCTTGTGAATACGGATGGATAAACGTCAACAAAATAATGGCAAACTAAATTTAATAGCATGTTATAATGATTACACACCATGACCAAGTGGGATTTATCCTAGGAATGCAATGATAGTTCAGCACATTAAAATCAATTGACGCAATATACCATGTAAATGGAATGAAATGACAACAAACAAACAAACAGACATGATGATCTCAGTGGAAGCAAAAAAAAGTTTTTTGGCAAAATCCAGCAAATTTCCATGATAAAAACAGTAAAAAAATATGAATAGATTGGAAAGTCCTCAACCTGATAGTGTTTATGAGAATCCCACAGCTAATATTATACTTAAAGATGAAAGACTGAAAACTTTCCCCTTAATATTAAGCACAAGACAAGAATGTTTCCTTTCACCACTTATATTAAACATTGTACAGGAAGTTCTAGCTGAGCAATAAAATGAAAAATAAAAAAAAGAAAT
Source organism: Chaetophractus vellerosus (assembly GCA_004027955.1). Classification (NCBI taxonomy): domain Eukaryota; kingdom Metazoa; phylum Chordata; class Mammalia; order Cingulata; family Chlamyphoridae; genus Chaetophractus; species Chaetophractus vellerosus. The sequence continues at coordinate 14,602 of PVKH010003493.1, forward strand.
AAAAGGCACCCAAATTGGAACATAAGAAATAAAATTACCCCTATTCACAGATGACATGATATTATATTTTTTAAATCTCTTGAAATTCACCAAAGAAATCCTGTAAGTGATAATAAACAAATTTAGCTAACTTTCAAGAAATGAGATCAACAAACATAAATCTGTCATATTTCTGTACAATAGCTACAGATAAACTGATAAAGAAATTAAGAAAACGATTTCATTTACAATAGCATGAAAATTAATGAGATATTTATAAATAAATTTAACCAAGGAGGTGCAACTTGTATCCTGAAAGCTGTAAAACACTACAGAAAAAAATTAATGAAGACCTAAGTGAGTGGAAAGACACCACATGTTCATGGATTGTAAGACTTAGTATTGTTAAGATGCCAATACTACCAAAATCCATGTACAAATTCAATGATATCCCTAGCAAAATCCCAATAGCCTTTTTGCATCAATGGAAAAGAAAATCCAAATTCACATGAAATTGCAAGGGGCTCCAAAGGGCCAAAACAATTTTGAAAAAGAGGAACAATGTTGGAGGAGTCACATTTCCAAATTTAAAAGCTTATGACAGAGCTATAGCAATCAGAATAGTGTGGTTCTTGTAGAAGAATAGACATATAGATTAAAAATGGAACAGAATTTAAGATCCAGAGTATACCCTTATATTTTCAGTCAATTGATTTCAACCATGGCAATTCAATGCAGGAAAGAATAGTCTTTTCAACAAATGATGCCAGAAAAACAGCATAGTCACATGCAAAAGAATGAATTTGTGTTCACACCTCACACCATATTAAAAAAAAAGAAAAGAAACTATCTTTAAATGGATATAAATATGAGTTAAAATTTTAGAAGAAAACATATGTTTAAATCTTTGTGTCCTTAGATTAGGCAATGGTCTAGAAAGGAGACAAAAGGCACAGTAACAAAAGAAAAATAATAGGTAAACTATATTTCATCAAAATTAAAACTTTCATGTATCAAAGAAGATCATCAATATAGTGAAAAGGCAGTTCTCAAAATGGAAGAATATATGTGCAAATCACACATTTCAAAAGGACTTGTAGCTGAATATATTAAAAACACACCTCAAAATCCATCAACTGCTGAATGTATAAAGTGTAATAAATCCATAAAATGGAATATTCTTTGTTAATAAAAATAATTAAAGTACTGATACAAGCTATCATATGGATGAACTTTGAAAACACGCAAAGTGAACAAAGCTAGTCCCAAAATATTAAATATTTTTAAATTCCTCTTATATGAAATGTCCAGAATAGGCAAATCTATAAAGGCAGAGAGTAGATTATATTAGTGATTGTTCAGAATTTGGGGTGGGGTGGGTGTTGAAAAGGGAAGGGGGGGATTAAGGGAAAATGGGAAGTGACAGCTAATCGTTGTAGAGTTTCTTAGACTGATGAAAATGTTCTAAAATTACATGGATACTTACAAAACTGTGTAAATACAACATACTATAAACCACTGAATTGCATACTTCTAATGGGTGAATTATATGGGATGTGAGTTATATTTCAATAAACCTGTGGGGGGAAAAACTATATGGGGAAGAGAAAGCAAACGTTCTGTTATAGAAGAAATTCAAAATTCCAGCTGGCCATGTTACGCTTCCTATGCCAGGCCAATCAGGGATTACTTTATGGGCTAGAGCTATATTGTTGGTTATCAAGGAAAAACTGAGTTCATACTATAAAATAAAGTCCAGGCAAAAGGAAGCCCAAAACTCAGGAGATTCTCTGGGGCACCTCTTTGTATCCCTACATTCCAAAATAAAACTGCAAGAACTCAATATCGCCTGGACTGTAAAGAGCACACACCCTTCAGGAATGAAATTTTGGATCTTCCTCATAGACAAGATCCATAATCAGTGGAAGTGCTCGCTGAGGGGAAAAGCTGTATAGGATGGGAGGGGGATGGAACAACTTAGAAATACCAGCTACAATCACGTGATTGCTGGTAGGAACAGGACCATTAACAGTTAGGAGTTCTTCTTCCTTATGTTAATGTGGATATGTTAGTAAATGAAATTAATTGTTATTTATTCTTTTCTTCTCTCAATCACCTATTATCTAACATAAGATGCCTTAATAGTTAATCTTATATGTCACTATTTAAGATAGGATGTCAAAGGAAGCATGTGGTTTGACTGGAAGAGAAATAAACATTCAAAGGTAGATAAAATGGTTCTTCGTATATCCCGTTTTGGGAAAAGGGCTTATAGGTTTTAAAATCTGTCAGCAATAGCTGAATTATATTTGGTGGAGGCATGGTTTTTCTGTTACCTCTATTTGGATATTAAATTATGATTACAAAAGAAGGCATAGAGGGATACCAACTTGAGAAAGAATATACTGTATTGGATCATTTTATTATCAAGCTGGTTACACTGGGAATTTTTATGTTTCCTAGAATTCACTTCCCTCTGCTTCTGATTTAGAGTTGGACAAATGAAATTGCACAAAATTTGGGAGGTGGAAGTAAAGCAGCAGGCATTTCTCTTTGAAAATTATTGCTATTTAGAGGCAGTAAAATTCATAAGCAATGGTGCCAATATATTCCAATTTTCTTCCCTCTTTCTCTCCTTCCTGGCTGCTAACCCTGGTGACCAATAGCAACCCAATCTCCATAAGCAAAAGCTTTGCTGTAAACTCACAGACTCTGCATCCAAGAGGAGCCAATGATCTTCCATTAGACTGATACACCAGCCCTCCAGCCCACCCCCCATCTCCCTCACCCATGATCTAGGTCCTATTACAGCATCTGAAGGTGCCCTGCTTCCAGATTCGCTTGCCAGCTCCTATTCCTTCACCTGCCTCACCAAGGCCAGTTACTGACCTTGCTCCCATCTTTCAATGACCCTTTTTTGATTTCCCTCTACTTCTTTCAGATTCTCCTCAAATTGTGTAAAGTGTCATTTTTACAATAAAGTTCTTATATCATAATGCTCACAGTGGTTCTGCATCCTCAGATTAACCATAACTAACAAAGTTGACCTTGCTAAATAGGTGGAATTTTGTCTTGAGAGCAATGAGGTACTCTTACTCATTGCTGAGCTCTGAAGAGGAGAGTGGTTGACTGTATTACAACATACCCACACATTCTTTGACACGCTCCACGGTGAGATTAGTGTGCTATATGCTCCCTTCTTATTTTAGGCTCTGTGTCAATATAATGTGTGTGTATATAATGAAGGCGACAGCATTCTAGGTTTTAGACCCAGGACTTAAGAAACTGGAAGCTTCCATTTTTTGACTCTTGGGGTACCCAATCTTCACCAGAATTACAATGTATTCCACTCATGAAGGGGTACACACAGAGAAGGAAAAAATGTCTTCATCCCTCTGTGTCTTCCCAAATAAGATCTAGCACAACTTGGCAGACATGTGTTAGCCATCTTAGAAGAGGCAGTCTAGTAGTTTTCTAATGGAGGAAAAACTACTAGAGTTCCAGCCACCCCAGCTGATGTAAAGACAACTCTTTCCCACCAACTGCTGCCCCAATGGCAGATTCATGTGCAAAATAGGTGAATGCTCTTGGTTTAAGCCAGTAAGTTGTGGAGCAACTGTTATACATCAACAGATAACCAGAAATATTATTAGAACCAGTAATATTAATTTTTGTTTTAAAAAGTCACATTGGCTTCAATATGGAAAATGTATTGAAATGAGAGGCCAACTCTGGAGACAGGGGAATTGGTTTAGTCTTGGACAAAAAGAATGACGTGCATAGCTCAGAAGGTTCAACAAATATCCATCATGGTATTTTGCTATACATTGGCAATATCGACTTCACAGAAGAGTCTTAGGGCTTGTTCTCTCAGAGTTAACATTTAACTAGCAAAATTGGTACTAGACAAGCAATTAAATGTGGTATTAATATATGGCAAATACAGGGACCCAACTCATCTCGAGATCAATGTTAGCATTATTGATTTTTCAATAAGGAAGTAACATTTAATCTAAGAACTTAAAGCACTGAACAATTGGCCCAGTGAAATATGGTGGAAGTTGGAATGGAAATGTGTTTAGTCTTAGGAAAGAGCACAGTGTCCATGTGGTGTGTAAATGGGGCAATCAGGTTAGAAGTACAAGAAAAGAGCACACATCCATTTGTGAAATTCACGTATGTGGAATTCTCCTTTTCCCAAATATGTCAGAGGAATGAAGCTTAGAACTCTAGTAGTTTTTCCTCCATTAGAAATGCTCCTTAATAGTATAGGGGCACAGAATTTGGGGAGTAGAATTTATAGTGTATATATTTATAGATATAGAATTTATATCCCCTGTGCCCTTACCTTATGCATTCTCATCATATTAACAATACTGGCAGTCATTTGTATATCTCATCAATCTCCCCCCATTAATTCACTCAGAGCTAGTGCTAGACAGCAGATGGACAAAAATGTGCTCCAGTCAGTCAGCCTCTCCCCAAAGACTCTGGCTGTTATCTTCCCAAGCCCAAGTGCTATTAATTACTTGGTACTGCAAGTATATTACAACCTTCTTAGAAGAGGAGGTATTTTTTTTTAAATCTCAGTTTTTATAGGTTTACCAAGGCAGTGAGTGGCTTCTTGAGGACCTTTCTCACCTTACACAGTTTCTATCAGCTTTTATTCCTTTCTCTATTCTTACGAAGCGCCGGTTCATGTTTTTTCATGCATAGTGACAGGAAAGCTCAACTAGGTGTTCAGTCACTCCCAGGTCTCTTTCCTACTCAAATCTCAGAGAAGGTTGATACATGTTGTTTTAGTACTTATGGAATAGGCTTTGAGATTAAATAGAGGAGGCAGTGTGGGGGCAGGTCCCCCTGGTCCTCTCTGATTTGGAAAACTGAAGATTGGACAGAGGATGCAAAATTCTTGCAGAGTTGATTGGCAGAATTTCAGGCCATACAGATTAACCTGCTGCAAAGAGAAAGTTTCACTTTGGAGAAAGCAGTTACTGGACACCTCACGTGAAAGCCATTGCTTTTGCCAGAAACTGAAAGGGAGTTTGGCCAAGGAAGGAGGTTTATTCTATTCATTCAGCATACTTCTTGAGCTGAGCTGAGTGCAGTACTGTAATAGTATCATCTTTTGATTTCCCCACACCCCCCAAAAAAACACTTCTATTATCTTTTCAGAATCAATCAGAAACAAAAAGAATGCTTGAATCAACCAATTAACTCAAGAGGTATCATGAAGTCTAGTTATTACGACTAGAATTCCATCAGTTATGCAGTCATTTTATCTTCTCCCTTTTTCTTTCAGCAAGTATTTATAGAAAAGTTATTAGCTGCCAGTAACTGACTCTGAATTAGCCGCAGGGGATCCAAAGATAAATAGAATGGCTTGAGGACACCATAGCCTAAGTAGAGCTACAGGCAGCAAAAGCAGTGATGACTGCCTTGTGGAAAGCACTGCAATTAAGAACTGAGTGAGGAGCCTAGAGGGTGCAGCATTGTAGTTAGAGAAAATTCCTAGGGAATCTAGTGTTTGAACTGAGTTCTGAGGAGTGTGTAAGCATTTTGCCAGGGAATAAGAAACAGCTTCATCAAAGACAAGGCTGTGTAAAGACCCTTGACTTTTTATAAGCCACAATGACTTTTGTAGGAAATGAGTGCCTGGTATGGATAGGAGAGAGGCAGGAGATGAGACCGGAAGTGCCATGGTGGCTGGCCAGGTGGTGAGGCTCCCTGAGGGCTGACCACTCAAACTTTATCCTGTAGGCAATAGGAATCTCTGAAGGAATTTAAGCTTTGGAAAGACGCGAATAGATTTCCCTTGGTGACCCTAGGGTTAACATTGCCATACTCATCTGAGTTAAGGCCTGGTCTAATGCTAAAATATTAAAATGATAACCAAGCTAAACTGTAGGATCTCTGCTGGGCCAAGGGTTTTGTGAAGAGACCAGAAGAGTCCTTCTCATGTCAAAAGCCTATCTAGGGCTATTTATCTATGGGATTCTCACAGGTCACTGGTTGTCAGTCTGGAGTACTCTCCCACCTCCGGTAAACCTTCTCCTATTGTATTATACTCGCTGTGTATTAAGCAAAGAAAGAGCAGGTGGTATCTTTCAGGTACCTTACAATCAAGTGAGAGATGACAGCTAGTCTAAGGCATTGTGTATCTGAACTGCAACAATATTGACTGCACTTAGGAGAGAAACTTTTAGTTCTGTGTCTGGATGATTTTGAGAAGCGCATTAAATGCTCTCATGTTCTATTTCTTTAGTTATATATAATGGAGGAAAAATAACCCTTGTTTCATAGATTTGTGGTATGAAATGAACAAGATGATGCATGCAAAGTATTTCTAACAGTGTCCAGCAAATATAAAATATGTGGTTAAAATGGGAAATTTTGAGTTGTGTCTATGTTACTACAATAATTTTTTTTTTAAAACCACAGTGTCCAGGTTACCAGCCATCTAGTTCTGCTTCTTCCCCACTCTCCTTCTCTGTGCTCTTATTCTCATAATCCGTCTGATTTGTTTCATCTAGATCGCCAATGCCAACTCAACATAACCTTCCTCTATGGGATTTTGACAGTGATACTATTTTCTTAGCTAGAATTGGATTTCACCTGATTTGTCTTCTTCCAATTTTGGTTAGCACTCTAGCTTCCCATTTCTGCAGAAAGTTACACTTGAAGACAAAGTGAGCCTGAGCTTGAGGAAATGGGATGGAACAAGCAAGCAAGGGGGACTCCATAAGTGGCAGTCCCTGAGAGGGTCAGAATAAATGGAGGGCACTAGAATAGCTACCAAAGGTCAAGGGCTTGAAATAAAAAGAGAGAGAGAAGTATCACCTACTTCACCATTTGGCTTTGCCTGCTCAACTAAGGGGAAAGTCAACCTGTTGTAGGCCACAAACACCTCCCAAGAAGGCAGCTGGGGAGGAGCAGCCTGAGCCAAGCTCACCTTCACGGGCTCCCACAGTCCAAAACAAGAACCCGGAGGGCAGTGTTGTCATCCTAGGCACAGTCCAGATGGGAGCCATAGAAGAATCTCCTATATCTTGGTGGTATAATCATAATAAACAAGAGTAAAAAAAAAAAACATTTATTATGCTAAGCCAGCAGGATTCTGACCTTTGTTTATAACCATAGCCTTACAAATAGTTAAGATTACTATTCCTATTTTATAGGCAGAGAAGCTATGGTGCAGAGAGGGTGAAGAACTTATCCTAGGTCACAAAGTTAGAACCAGAGCTTGAAATCGGATTAGCCTGACCACATAACCAAGTGCTTAACCTTTATGCTATTCTGGCTTCCATCAGAATTAGATCAAACTCAGGCTTCAGAAATCAGACAAGAACAAGATGTCCCCAAAGTGCAGGGCTACAAATATAAGCAGATTCCTTCCCATGCATTCATATGCAAAGCCCTTTGGGAAGAACCTGTTCCAACATATTTTTTCCTCCAGTTTCGTGACTTCTGACATTTATTTAAGCCTTTGGTGTTTCATGTTTGCCTTAGAAATTATTTTTAAATGTGACTCCACAACCCTGGCTAAGCTAATAGATTATAATGAATATGAGTAATTTTTTGCATATTCATGCTAGCTTATAAGAAGCAATCATAGTCAAAATATTTAAAAACCAGTGAATCAGGCCTTTGAAACAAGCAGAATAGATCCTGATTTGATATTATAAGTGCAGAATAACTGGTCTGATCTTAGAAGTGCATTCTGGTTGAATATCAGTACTCCTTAGAAAACTTCACTGATCATTACTTTGACATTTACCTAGGAATAAGGATGGAGATACTGAAATGTAGATTAAAATAAAACATTACCCACTCAATAAACTTTGTGTTTTACACTTTGTTTGCTTTTTTATTGATTTTTAATATGAATATCTGATAAGAATGTCTTCTTATTTTTCTTCCTTATTCTAAATATCTATTTCAATAAAAAACATTCTATAAAAAACAATTTTGTCTTTTTGGACTCCTGTTAATTACAGGGTTTCTGTTTTGGGTAATATCTTGGAAATTCTGCACTCAATTTTTATTCATGTTGTCTATAGAAATTTTCAGGAAAAGTCTCTTCTTTATTTATATCATTTTCTTTATTAACAAGTAAATTATTAGTTTCTTTTTATTATTCTTTAGAATATTTGTTGATTATCAAACTTTATTTGATCAATGGAAATAATGTGTCAAATGGATGAACTTTTAAAATTTGAAGATAATATATATAGGAAATATACATAAATACACACGAGTAATACAGGATCTTATGATTCCATATTCTAAGCATGCATTAGTTTACCTTTTGTCATTTCAGAATGAAGTTTGAATTATCAAACTACCATTGACATTTCAATCCAACAATTACAGAACAGTTTGGGTCTTTTTGAATGGAGTAATGTTTTCCAGGAGGCTTAATATCAGATTGCTACTGCCCTTCATAGTAGCAAAATCACCGGATAATTCAATGGAATATGCTGGTATCATCTCTGACTAACCATTTGATCTTTGCCATGTACTTTGTTAGACTGGTCAAGAGACCAAGTCAGGAAGGTAGCAAACATTGAGTGTCATTATCTCAATGAACTTGGTGCTCACCAGGGAAGGTGAAGGAAGCCCTTACTTTCACCTTCTCCAGATCACATTACGTAAACAGAATTTGGCTGCCTTCTTTCATAGGAGCATCTGCTCCATTGATGGTCCCTCGTGTACCCATTTTGTTTTGTCCAAGGCAGTGATCATGAGTAATGGATCTGGCTGAGCCTGCTAATGCATGATGTAATTGTCAGAGGGGTTTAATTATCAGCACATTACATGTGGGATTATTGTGTAGTGTTGTCTTGAGTTCACTCTCAGGCAATTTAGAATCAACATGAACCACAAGAGTTGGAGTCTTCTGAAAAGTGATTAGTAATGCATTTTCTCCTCTCTTACCTGTCTAAGATCTTACAACAACCATATCTTATTTCACTTGTTAATTTCAATACAAAATCTATAATTGATTATGGCTCCTCAGGCATCATCTCACACTGCATAAAAACGTCCACCCGTTGTGCAAAGCTTTTTGAAAAAACTCAATGTTGAGGACATTTCAAATCCACCAACCACTTAAGCCTGAACTCAAAGACAGTTTACATGGAAAGAAAAATTTTCAGACATAGTTTCATTTCTCTAGAAACAGACCATTTAAATGTTGAGGTATGGCCCTATCTGGTTTCAGAGATGGGCTAAGGAAAGACATAGTGAAATAGTCTAACAAACTAAGTATTGAAAGTTCACTTACAAAGCGCAATGGGCTTTTGTAGTTATTGTAGCTGAGGATTTTTTTAATGGTGTGTTACATACTTGGCTAGCTATAGTATATAGTCATATGGGTATACTATCTCTCTCTCTCTATCTATCTATCTACATTCATAATTATCTCCCTTATATGGATGAAGGAGCATATTCAGGTATGTTAGGTAACTTGCCGAGGATAGGAGAAAAGAAGAATTTATCAAAGAGGGGTGAACAGAGTTCAGGGATTCAAGCTTAAGAACTTTAGTTAAGGAAATACACGGTTTTAAAACTTAGAAACATGGCTTTTTCATCTAGGTGACTAAAAATTATTGATCTAAACTGGGATCCAGAGTGTCTGGGTCAGGGTCCAAAAAGTTTTCAGTCATTTTAATGGTCCAGTAACATGAACATGGCTATCAACAAAGCAGCCTGGTCATTCTCTAATGTCTTACTCTCAGGCTTTCCTGTGACCACATTCCTCTCCTATTTTAACACTTCTTCATTCCTTTGTCATACATACCCTTCCATCCAGGGTTTCCAAGACCCTTTTCTTGTTCACTTAGTGTTTTTTTTTTTTTTTATCAACAATAACACTATTAACCAATAATAGAGAATTAGGTATAAACATTTTGGTTCATAAATAATAAAACTTGTTTCCAAAATGATATCTAATGATGTGGAGATAAAATAATATATATACAAAAATGAAAAAAAACCACTAAACTAAACATAAATATTAGAAATATTGTGTGATCTTAATTTTCTATAAAATGGCACACTCACATATTCATACATACTGTTTTGGTCAGCCAAAAGTGTGCCCTTTGAAATATACCAAAGATTGGTCAGTCTTTATAAAGGGTATTTATTTGGGGTAGAAGCTTACAGTTACCAGGCCACAAAGCATAAATTTCTTCCCATACCAAAGTCCACGTGTTGGAGGAAGATGGCTGCCGACGTCTCCAGGGTTCAGGCTTCCGGGTTCCTCTGTTCCCGGGGCTGCGTTTCTCTCTGGGCTTAGC
>PVKH010003494.1:0-24870 GCA_004027955.1 Chaetophractus vellerosus
GACTCATTAGGCTAGTCATCAATAACAGGGGCCCATCAATGGATCATCCTGCTTTACCTGACACTGCCCCTGCACTTGGGGAGCTCTTGCTACCCTCCTGGAGAATATGGTGGAGCTTTCCAGGATGGGAATTCAGTATTCTCTCATTTATTGAGTAATTCTTCAACCTGTAACCATGCCCCATGAGCATTTGAACAATTTTATATACCTTTTATATATGTTCAGGTGGATTTCCTCCCATGCTGTCTCTTTATAGTTTAGAATGAAGAAAAAAGTGGCCTGGAGTTCTGTTGATTGGATGGGTGGCTGAAAAGATTTCTTCAGAGTCATTTGGCACAGTGGTAGCCATTATGTTTGAACCCAAAGATTACATTTCAGAGTTCATGTACTCTGGACATGTTCATTCCATTTTAGAAAGCCACTCTGAAACTTCACATACAGCACCAGTAGCCTGGATAGGATTGAGGAAATCATTAGCTTCCAGCAGAGTCATCAAAACCTATGTTTTCACCTAGATAGTGCAGTCCTGCCTTATATAATAGCAAATATTTTTGAATGCTGTGTTTCTCTGGGATTGAGCAAGGAAAATTGGATCCTCCTCCACAAAATGTCTGATTTTTGATTACCAAGAGCTGGATGGTCAGTGGCTATTTTTCAATCCAAATCATCCATCACCTAATAAGTCACTATTATATTGTTCACTGTGAATATATTTTGGTGTTCAGGCTCTACAACTGATGGATGTAGGATTACTGAATACCTGAAAGAAACTTGTTGCTCTCCCTGTTGCTAGGCTACAAAAGAAAGAATTGTATGTAAATTAGAAGGCAATGAAATGCAACCCTCTCTTTCTGCCAAATTCTGCTTTTGGTGGTCAAGAATATTCCACTGAAGCAATGAAGAATGAAAACCAGCTGCATCCAGTTGGCTGGACTTGTGCAGATGAATCCCTTGCTTTCTTTGCTTGAACTTGCTTAATTAACATAGTAAATTTCCCATCCAGGGGTGAAATTATCCACCTTTTTTTTTTCATGCAATGTATGGGTAAGCGTGATGTCCTGAGCATACTAATCATACAGTTATATAACTAACTATATATGATCTTCCATATGCATAAAAGCTAATGCATGATCAAAGCAAATGCTAAATAGTAACTTAGGTATTTAAGCAAGAACAAAATCAGAGCATGGGAAGTTGGGTCTGAGTCACTTTAGACTGACCTTGGCTCCTTACCTCTGCAGACGTAATAAATGTGAGTTTGCCTAACTCTCGCATTGAAGGATTCTTCATGCCATCTCTGGTTATCCATAAAGGCCCTGCCTTGAGGCCTAACACAACCACCAAAGAGGTGCATATGAATGTCCTTCTTTCTTCAACCATTTTAAATCATTGTAATGACAGATTTTAGTGTAAGTTATGCAATATTAAACATTTTATTGTGATTAAATCCTGATTGGTAATGAAACCCTTCACAATATATTGGTAATTGAAAATGTAGGTTATGTAAATTATGATTCCTATGGATTTTCTTGTCACTTTCATCTGCCCAAGCTTCACTGTCCACACAAACACAAACACACACATACACACACATATATATACAAATAGATATATGAATCTCTAATTGTATTTTTTAATGCTTACTTACCCAAAAACAACATTAATTGATAGGATATATACCAAAATTTGAAATAATACAACTGTATTTAGGTTGGAAGATATTGAATTATGTTTAGGAGTCTTGAATATATGACTAACTAGTTGGTTTAGAAATTTGATAAATGGAAATGTCCTGAAGTAACTGAATTTCAAGGTAGAGAGGTAATCCTTGAGAACTAGTATCCTTACTCTCACATTTGTTAGCTAAATACTGTGACTCTTATTGGCATGATGCTGAAAACATCAGCATAATTTATCAGTTATTTTGTTTCCTAATTTTGGAATCAATAATATTTGGGATTTTACATGAGTTATTTTCCTTAGTATTTTAAGGTATTTATTAATCCAGTATTCCTAGAGAGAAATATGATGGCAGTCTATTTTTCTCATTGTGTTTTTGGCATGCTTTAATTTTTCTGTCAAAAATATTCAGGTTATTTATTTAACCTTGTTAATGTCAATTTTCATGTGGTAGGGAAAGAGGTTGTTTCTTTTTATTTATTCTGCTTATTTGGTATGTCGTTCCATCTCAAAATCAGGGCTTTATAGAGAGCCTCTTTAAGATTGCTTTGTTTGTAAATTTACCAAATAAATATATGAATCATTTATGGCTTCATTGCTGAAATTATTTTACTTATTTTCATTCTTTATTAACAACTTTATTTCATATTCACAAAAAATAAAAGAACAGAGAAAGGAAGCTCAACAAATTATGGAAACATTACTTCTAAAACCTTCTTTTTCAGGCACTTTGATCTCATGTAAACCAACTGCTAACTCAGTTGTTGATATAGTGTTCTGAAAAATACAGAGATGAAAACAAATTAATTAATTATCATAGTCAAGGTCTCCTTAATAATGAAAAAAATGAAGTGAAAAACTGCTTAATTTTATTCATATCTCACAAAACCAAACCCCATATTCTCTCTTTTTACATTTGGAATTAAAATAATATCAATTTTGCTTTTGTGACAAAAACATTACAATGGTGTTGTTATTATAGCACATAAAATATATTAGTTATATTTTCCTGTGTATCATCACATGCTTAACACTCTGTAATAGAATATTTCTGTATTTATATTATTAACCACAATCCTCATCTACTTCTAAAATCATTGTTATACATTCCCAACATTTTTCTCCAGCTGTCCTCTAACAGTATTCTTCCTAGAATATGCATTTCAACCACAATCATATCCATAAATTAACAGTTTGTTACATTCATTATAAATGTGCAAACATTATCACATTTTTATACTTGATCTTATTAACTTTCTACATATATCCAGCATCTTCTCACTCTTCTCATCTAACATTCCAACTCCTACCAACCTACAGTTCATAGTCTAATTCCATAAGTCTACTCATTGTATTTAGTTGATATCAGTGAGACAGGAAAATATTTGTCCTTTTGTGTCTGGCTTATTTCACTCAACAAAATATACTCGTTTCCTCCATGTTGTCATATGCTTCACCAATAGATTTCTTCTTTAATTCCATTATGATCAGAGAAGGTGCTTTGCATAATTTCAATGGTTTTAAATTAATTGAGATCTAGTTTATTCATAAATATATGATTTATCCTAGGAAACATCCATGAACACTTGAGAAGAATATATATCCTGTTGTTTGGGAGTGCAATGGTCTATAAATGTCTATTACATCTAGTTTATTTATCAAATTAGTCAAGCTCTCAGGTTCCTTATTTATCCTCTATCAAGATATTCTATCTAATGCTGAGAGTGGAATTTTGAAGTCTACAAATATTATTTATAGATTTATTTTTACCTTCAGTTTTGCTAATGTGTGTCTCAAGTATTTTGGGCACCTATGCTAGATGCATAAATATTATTTTTATTTCTTCTTGGTGAATTTCCCCTTCTATTAGTATATAGTTACCAACTTCATCTCTTATAACAGTTTTGCATTTAAAATCTATTTTTTCTGATATTGGTCTTACTACATTGGCTCTTATTTGATTTCTATGAGCATGGAGCATATTTTTACAACCATTCACTTCCAGCTTAATTTTGTCCTTTTGTCAAAGGTCAGTCTCTTGTAGACAACAAATAGATGGCTTATATTTTTAATCCATTCCATCAGAATATATTTTAATCAAGGAGATAAATCTATTAAGATTTAGTGTTACTACTCTAAAGGTGTTTACTTCATCCATTTTATCCTTTGCCTTTTTGTTGTTATATCTTACTATTGTCTGTCTTTTAACCAGTTCAATTTCTCTTACTTATTATCTTTATTTCTACACTACTCTTCTCCAGGGATTTCTCCTTTGTCTTTTCCTACCAATATCCTCTTTAATATCTTGTAGGTTTTGTCTGTTGATAACAGTTTTTGCTTGTCTATAAGCATTTAAACACACAATCATTTTTGAAGGATAGTTTGCTGGATAAAGAATTCTTGGCTGGTTGTTTTTCTCTTTCAGTACCTAAAATATATCAAACCTCTATTTTCTCACCTCCATGATTTCTGAAGAGAAATGGGCACTTAGCCTTATTAAGCTTTCCTTATAAGTAATAAATTGATTTTCACTTGCTGCTCTCAGAATCCTCTATTTATCTTTGGCCTTTGATATTATTTGTGGTAGTTTGTTTTGGAGTAGGCCTATTAGGGTTAAATCTAATTTGTGCATATTGTACTTATTGACTATTGATATTCATGTTTTTCATAAAACTTGGAAAATTTTCAGTCAATATTTCCTCAAATATTCTTTCAAATATATTTTTTGTTCTCTTCTCCTTCTGGGACACCAATAGCACATGGGATTGTGTGTTTTGTGATGACATTGAGTTCCCTGAAACTCTGTTCAATCTTTTCTGTGTCTCCTCTCTTATCATTCAATTTCAATTGTCCTGTCTTCAAATTCACTTGTTTATTCTAATGATATTTCAAATCTGCATTTATATAGATCTAATGCATTTTTAATCTCATTCATTCTGTCTTTCATTTACAGAATCTGTGTTACTTTCTTTTGCAGGGTTTCAAATTGTTCTTTATTCTCACACGTTGTCACCTTAATAGCCTTTATCATTTTAGTCATATTATCTTTTCTCTCCTTTTGTTTAAGGAGGTTTGTTTCATATCACTTATTAGTTGTTTTAAATCCTGAGCCTCATCTAGACTTGCTCCTTTGACTGGGCCATATCATCCTGTTTCTCAGTGTTAGTTGTTATCTTTTATTGACATCTACCACCTAATTATATTGAAAATTTTGCTCTGTTGATCAATTTCTCTCTCTTGTCTAGTGGTTTTATTTCACAACTCTTCTTAGATTTTAAGTTTAATTTTTTCTAAAGCATTACTGTTGCCCTGTTTAACTAGTCAAAACTAGCAGGAAGCCATGAATGGGTACTACTATTCCTGGGAAAGACTTGGGAGAGATCAGTCTGTCTTCCTTCACTTTCTTGGCTGACCAGCAATGATATTCCTTTGTAAACCCTTCCACAGGAATTAATCCTTCAATTTTCAGTATCTATTTTATGCCTAAAGTGCTAAGTTTTGTTTTAAGTGCTTGGAATACCAGTACAAGCAGCATAGACAAACAGCACACATTCTAGAAGGGAAGACTCATACTAAATTGATGAAAATGTGTGTAATGTATGTTAGATAAGAAAGAAAACCTCAATTGAATCTGAGTCAAAGAAGTTCCCCCCTATAAGATTGTTTTGAGCCAAAACCTAAATGAAGATGTAATAGACTGAGCCATGAAAATATTGGGGAAGTGGTTCCAGGCAGATGAAAAAGCAAACAGAAAGGATAGGCAATAAGAACACGATTGAGTTTTCAGAATACATCAAGGAGGTTTGGGGGCTTAATAAATTTGAAACAGGAGAAGAGGAGTAATAAGTGAGCTAATAGAGACAGAGACAACACCATGGGCAATGAAAACCATGGGCCATTCTTCTTGTAGTCACCACTTCTTCCATGCTCCATGCTTCCACTCCCAGCGAGACACAGCGAAGATATAACCCATGCACTCTCTCATTCCCTAATGTGGGTCCTTAAGCCGTACCAGGAATGAAGGAGAAAACTTGGGACTTTGGGTAAAACTGAAGGTTATAAAAAGTATTTTTCAATAAATGCCAAAAAAATACACAGAAGATGAGGACATTATAGAGAATCATAATAAAAATAACCACTATTGGGTGAACACACAAATTAAGAACAATAAATTTACCAATACTGATGTGCATTCCCAAATGTCACATTATTTACTTACTTATTTCAATAATCTTATTTTTTAAACAAATCAATTTTTTGGATACATATTAATAAAGCATACAATTCATTCAGAGAGTAAAATCAGTGTTATTTGGTATCAACACATAGTTGTGCATTCTTCACTTCAATGGTTATAAGGGCATTTTCAATATTTCAATAATAATAACAAACAAAAAACACACAAACAAGAAAATTAATTCTTCACCTCTCAATCTCTCTGTTTCAGCTTCTGTACAGTTTCTGTCTATTTTTGGACAGTTATTTGTTTATTAAGCAGTTTAATTGGACTATATTCACATGCATATATTCTATAGAATGGGTATAATAAATGGCTTTTAGTATGATCACAATGTTTTACATTCATTATCTCAAATATTTTAGAACAATTTCATTACTCCAAAAAGAAAGACTCCACATACCTTAGCATTCCTTCACCAGACCTACATAACCACTAATCTAATTTAATTTTTATAAACTGATTTACATTTACATTATATATAAATGGAGTCATAAAATATGTAGTACTCTATGTCTGGTCTCCTTCATTTAGTATATTAATATTTTGTATTAGTTTACATTTTTCAGCTTCAGAGGAAAATGGTATTATATATGTAATTCTACCCATATTCACATTTCACATAATATGTTCATAGTTCACATAATATATTCAGTTCATAGTAGGTCAGTCTTACAGTCTTTTCATGTTTGGCTTGCTTCACAAAACATAATGTCCTCCTGGTTCATCCATGTTGTCACATGTTTCATGACTTCATTTTTCTTACTGATGCATAATATTCCATCATGTGTATACTCCACAAATTATTTATCCATTCATCAATTGATGGACATCTAGGTTGTTTCCAACTTTTAGCTATTATGACTAATGCTGCTATAAACATTGGTGTGCAGTTGTATATTTGTGTCACTGCTCTCAGTTCTTCTGAATGTATACTTAGCAATGGTATTGCCTGGTCCCATGGCAAGTCTATATTCAATATCCTTAGGTACTACCAAACAGTTCTCCACAGTGGCTGTACCATTCTACATTCCCAACAACACTGAATACACATTTGGTCTCTCCACATCCTCTCCAGAATTTACAGATTTCTCTTTTTTTAACAGTGATCAGTCTAATAGGAGTGAAATGATATCATATTGCAGTTTCAATTTATATTTCCCTAATCACTAGTGATATTGAACATTTTTTCATGTGTTTCTTTGCCATTTTATGTCTTCTCTGGACATTTCTCTTTTTCTGGCCTTTTGCCCATTTTTTATTGGATAGTTTGTCTTTTTATTGTTGAGTTTTATGGTCTCCTTACATATGATGGATTTTAAACTCTTATGTGATTGCCAAATATTTTCTCCCATTGTGTGGGCTGCCTTTTCACTCTTTTGACAAATTCCTTTGAAGTGCAAAAGTTTTGAATTTTGAGGAAGTCCCGTTTTACTATTTTTTGGTAGTTGTTGCTCATGTTTTGTGTTTAAGATTTAAGAAACTGCTGCCTACCACAAGATCTTGAAGAGGTTTTCCTCCCTTTACTTCTAGGAGTTTTAGAGTTGTTTTTATATTGAGATCCTTAATCCATTTTGAGTTCATTTTTGTTTAAGGTGTTAGGTAGGGGTCTGCTTTCTTTCTTTTGGATATGGCTATCCAGTTCTCTCAGCACCATTTGTTGATTAGACTGTGCTAGTCCAGATGAGTGTTAAAAGCCTTGTAAAAATTGTTTGACTGCAGATGTCAGGGTCTATTTCTGAGTTTTAAATTCAGTTCCATTGGTCAATCTGTCTGTCTTTATGCCAGCACCTTGCTGCTTTTTGCATTGTAGTTAAATAATATGGTTTAAAGTAAGGAAGTGAGAGTCCTTCAACTTGCTTCTTTTTAAAAGATATTTTGGGGCCCCTTTACCCTTCCAAATAAATTTGATTATTGTCTTTTCAATTTCTGCAAAAAATTCTGATGGGATTTTATTGGGATTGAGGTAAGTCTGTAAATCAGTTTGGGTAGAATTGACATCTCAAGGATATTTAGTCTGCCGGTCTATGAACACAGAATACTCTTCCATTTATTTGTCTTCTTTGGTGTATTTTAGCAATTTTTTTTATAGTTTTCTGAATACAGGTCCTTTATATCCATGGTTAAGTTTATTCCTAAATATTTTATCATTTTAGTCACTATTATAAATGAAATTTTTTCTGATTTCCTCTTCAAATTGTACATCAGTAGTGTACAGAAACACTACTGATTTTTACACATTAATTTTGTTTCCTGTCACTTTGCTGAACTTGTCTATTAATTGTTGTAGCTTTCTTGTAGAATTTTCAGGAATTTCTAGGTATAGGTTAATGTCAACAATGAATAGTGAATGTTTTATTTCTTCCTTTCCTATATGGGTGCCTTTTATTTTTTTTGTCTAGCCTAATAGCTTTAGCTAGAACTTCTACCTCAATATTGAATAATAATGTTGAGAGTGGGCATCATTGTCTTGTTCCTGATCTAAGGGGGTAAACTCAAAGTCTTTCACCATTGAGTACAATGCAAGCTAAAGGTTTTTCATAAATACACTTTACCACGTTGAGAAAGTTACTTCTATTCCCATCTTTTGGAGAGTTTTTATCAAGAAAGGGTGCTGTGTTTTTTCAAATGCCTTTTCTACATCAATTGAGAGGATCATATAATTTTTTTCTTCAATATATTAATGTAGATTATTACAGTACTTGATTTTCTTGTTTTGAACCTGAGATAAACCCCCCTTGATAGTGGTGTATGAATATTTTAATGTACTTTTGTATTCTGTTTGAATGTATTTTTTAGAGGATTTTTGCATCTCTATTCATTAGAGATATTGGTCTGTAATTTAATTTTATTGTAGTACTTTTATCTGGTTTTGGTATTAGGGTGATGTTGGATTCAGAGAACAAGTTTGGTTGCATTCTTGACTTTTCAATTTTTGGAAGAGCTTGAGCAAAATGGGTACTAGGTCATTTTTGAAAGATTGGTGGAATTCACCTGTGAAGCCATATGCTCTTCAGCTTTTTACCTTTGGAGATTTTTGATGACTGTTTCAATTTCTTCACTTGTGATTGGTTTGTTGAGGTCTTCTAATTATTCTAGGGTCAATATAGGTGGTTCATATGATTCTAGGAACCTGTCCATTTCATCTATATTTTCTTGTGTTTTAGCATTCAGTTGTTCATAGTATCATCTTATGATTCCTCTTATTTATATGGGTCAATGGCAATTCCTCCACTCTCATTTCTGATTTTATTAATTTGTGGCTTCTTTCTCTTTTTTTTCAGTCTACGGGTTTGTCAATTTTGTTGAACATCTCATAGAACCAAATTTTGGTTTTGTTGATTATCTCTCTCTCTATTTTTGTTCTAAATTTTATTTATTTCTGCTCTGATCTTTACTATTTCTTTCCTTCTGCTTGGTTTGGGATGAGATTGTTGTGTATTTTCCAGTTCTTCCAGGTGTACAGTTAGATCTTCAATTTTAGCTCTTTCTTTGTTTATTGTAATCATTGAGGGTTATAAATTCCCCCCTCAACAGTGTCCTATAGGTTTTGATATTTGGGATTCTCATTTTCATTCATCTAAGTATATTTCCTGAACTTTCTTGCAATTTCCTCTTTGACCCACTGATAATTTAAAAGTGTATTTTTTAATCTCCATATATTTATGAATTTTCCTTTTTTCCATCCATTATTGATTACTAGCTTCATTTCATTATATTCAGAGAAAGTGTTTTGCATAATTTCAATCTTTTAAAATTTATTAAGACTTGTGAATCAACCTTAGAGAAAGGTCCATGAGCACTTAAAAAGAATGTATATCCTGCTTTTTTGGGGTGCAGTGCTCTATAGATGTCTGTTAGCTCTAGTTCATATAAAATATTATTCAGTCTCGGTTTCTTTATTGATCCTATGTCCAGATTTTCTATTCAATAATGAGACTGTGTATAGAAGTCTCCAACTGTAATTGTAGAGACATCAATTTCTGCCTTCATCTTTGCCACTGTGTACCTCATGTATCTTGGGATACTGAGGTTAGATGCATAAATATTTTGTACAGTTATTTCTTCTTGGTGAATTGCCCTTTTCAATAAGATATAATGACCTTCATCCTTTATAGCAATTTTGCATTTAAAATCTATTTTGTCTGATATTAGTTTCACTACTACAACTCTTTTGGTTAATATTTTGATGGAATAACTTTTTCCAAACTTTCACCTTTAACCTGGTTGTGTCCTTACATCTGAGGTGAGCCTCTTATAGACAACATATAGATTACTCATATTTTCTATCCATTTTATCAGACTATGTCTTTTACTGGGTAGTTTAAGCCATTAAAATTCAGTCATTTAACTGTAAAGTCATTAGGTATTTCATCCATTTTCATCTTTGTCTTTCTTTTGTCATATCATACTATTGTCTAACATTTTACCCTTTAATTCACACTTACTAATAATCTTCATATCTACACTCTTCACCAAGTCTCTTGCCCTTGTCTTTTCCTTTCAGGCTACTGCACTCCCTTTAGTGTCTCTTGTAACTTTGGTCTTTTGGTAACATATTCTACAGATTTTGTTTGTCTGTGAAGAATTTGAACTCCCCTTTATTTTTGAACGATAGCTTTGTTGATACAGAATTCTTGGCTGGCTGTTTTTCTCTTTTAATATCTTAAATACATTGTACCACTTTCTTCTCTCCCCCATGGTTTCTAATGAGAGGCTGGTACTTAACCTTACTGAGTTTCCCTTTGATGTGATTTTTTTCCTTTTCTCTTGCTGCTTTCAGAAGCTGCTCTTTAACTCTGATAATTGTCATTCTGAAAATTTGGTGTCAAAGGGCATGTTTATTCAGATTTAATCTATTTGGGGTGCACTGTCCTTCAATATGGATATTTATGTCTTTCTTAATGGTAGGGAAGTTTTCATTCATTTTTTTTCTAAATTATTCCTTCTGTGATTTTCCATTTTCTTCTAGTCCTGGGACACTGATAATGCATATATTTTTGCATTTCATGTTGTCATTCAATTCCCTGAGATCCTTTTGCTGTTTTTTACATTCTCTTCTCTTTCTGTTCATCCATCTTTTACAGTTCAGATGTTCTGTCTTCAAAATCACTAATTCTCCCTTTGAGAAGTTCATATATGCCCTTATGTGCCTTTAATGTATTTTTATTCTCATCTATCATGTCTTTCATTCACATAAATTGTGTTATTTTCTTTGCAGACTTTCAAATTATTTATGCTCACCCAGTGTCATTTTAATTAATTAATTTTATTAAAGATACATTGATTACATAAATATTACATAAAATTTTAGGGGTACCCATATGCTCCACCTACCACAACTCCCACAAACTCCCACATATACATTATTCATTAGTGTGGCACATCATCTCAATAGATATGCATATTTTGAGGCTTTGGCACTAAGTATGGATGATACTTCACATTGTATACCACACTCTCTCCCACACAGTACTACATGTTATATGATGATATAAAATGGCCTATATCTGTCATTGCAATGTCACCCAAGATAAATCCCAATTCCTGAAAAAGCCCCTGTATTACAAATGCTTTTCGATCTCCTTGCTTCCAAAGTGTCCAGTGGCCACTGGCTCCACATAATTTTGTAACTTCTTCCATTGCGTGAATCACAATAAATCTATAACAGGATACCAGTAAGTCTACTCTAGTCTATAGTTCTTCCCCCAATCCTGAGGAGTCTGGGATGGTGATGTCCCCTCCACCTCCAAGTGAGAGGTTCTTATATTCCATAGATAAGATGGATGATAACTGGACACTTTGGGAGCAGGGTGAGGGAAGAGCAATTGTAATGCGACTTTTTTTTAACATTTTAAATTAATTTTTTATTTTTATTTTTATTTTTTAATTTATTTTATTTTATTAATATTTTGGGGGGGGACCTGGGAATTGTCATGGATGATGCTGCAATGGAGGATGTAGGCCAGTTTGTATGATCACATATCATTCTGAACTGTATGGGAGAGAGGGTCGTCTACAGCCTGAACTGTGATCTATGCCTGATGGCAAAGCCCCAAAATGTGTATATCTATCAGAGGCATTATGCCACACTGAGGGATGCGCATGTGGGGGGTTGTGGGATGGGTGGCATATGGGTACTCCTGGAATCTCTGTGTAACATTTATGTAATCAATGTATCCTAAATATATATATAGATAAACAAAAAATAAAAAAAATTAAATTAAAAAAAAGATGGATGATATTATCCTGCCTGCAGCTGCAGATTCTCTCCGTTCCCTGGGATAGCTGTTGTCCATCATCAGATCCCTACTAGGTGTTCTGGATGAGTCCATTGAACTGTAGAGTAGAAGTTGCAGTTCCACCAAGCTTTTGGACCCAGCTGGCATGTGGACAGCCCATAGACTCTGAGCTCAGGAATTACACCTAAAAGTCTGGCATCACATAAAGGTTTCAACAAAAGAGAGAGGTGGACCATGTGTAGGGAAGACATTTTGGTCAGAATCTGTCACTCTCTGAACCAAGGGCTCCAAATTAGGGCCCACTAATAAGGCACCAAACTCTGGGGCTATCTGCACTGACATAGGAACTGGATGTCTCCAGAGCCCTCAGGAGCCCCTTTTTTTGGGGTGTGATATCTGCATTGGAAGCCTATGAGGTCCTACTGGCATGTGCATAAGTGTTACCTGTGAGATGACCTCCTGACTCACTTTGAAGTCTCTTAGCCTTATGAACTCATTTGTCTTTACCATTTCCCTCTTTTATTTGAAGTCTTTTTCCAGTCATATTTCCTGTTGGCACTTGTTAGTAATCCCTCATTGCCAGGGAAGCTCATCCCTGGGAGGCATGTCACCCACTGGGTGGAGGTAATGCATTCATATGCTGAGATTGGCTTAGAGAGAGGCCACATTTGAGCAGCAAGAAAGCTCTCAAGAGGCAACACTTAGGTACCCCATAACAATAGGCTGTTTCAATTTCAAGAGCAAAGACGCATAAGGCTAGTTATCAATAACAAGGGCTCATCAAGGGATCATCCTCCTTTGCCAAACACTGTCCCTGCATTTGGAGAGCTGTTGCTACTCTCTTGGAGAATATGGCACAACTCTCCAGAATGGGAGTTCAGTATTCTCTCATTTATTGATTAATTCTCCACCCCATGACCAATTTGAACAATTTTATATACCTTTTATGTATGTTCAGGTGGACTTCCTCCCATGTACCCCAACCCTGACACACCCCACAAATGATCTTCTCCCATCCTTGTTCTAACCCATCTGTGATCCAAAGCTTCTTCAAAGGTGAAGCCATAAAAATAGCCAAATACAAGTAATAAGGAAATGAAATAATAATGATATTTAAATGTAAAAGTTAAAATATATGAAAACTTACAAAATAAAAAAAGAAATAATTAAAAAATAAAAATAAAATAAAATAATATTAAAGGATTGGGTTATTCAAATAATATGGAAAATATATATATATATATATATATATATATGTTTTTCCATTTTGCCTTTTTGTCGGTGCAACATCTGTTGTCCAGTCTATTCTATGGCACCTTCCCTGTCTCACTCCCCACTGTCTCACCATTTTCATTGAATTTTCAAAGAAGTTTTAGGTCACAGCCAAGTGACACACAGGATACAAGATATTCTAATAAACTCAACCTCCTCCCCCATTCCCCACCATACACCAAAACGTGTTTGTATGTGGATGGCAGCACCATCATAACTGATATACAGATAATGAAACATAGCTACCAAATATTGTCATTCATCCACAGCATTGTCCACATTTTAGATTGTAAGCTTTTATAAACTTTGATGACATTCACCCTGTCCTTTGTCCATCACTGCAAGTCAATGGAAGACATTTCAACTGACCACTGAATGCCCCCTGTTCAATCACTCTCTTCCTCCACCCCTTCTCCCTTCCCCCAGGGCCCACAACAACCCCCTGACTTGACTGTTTGAATGATAGGTTTCATAGTTACATGAAACAAAGTGTCTTGACTCACTGGTTCATCCCCCATCAGGATCTTTCCCTGCTCCCATGATTCTATTTCTGAGGGAATTGGACCTCCAAAATTGGGTGTCCATTTCCTTCCCTCTCATTGTTTGGATCTACACCCACTGATAAAAAACATAATGACAGGATGAACACTCCCACACTGCCCAGAAGCCCATTCCAGATAAAACCCCCCAAATGTGCCATGACCAACACCCCAAAACTGTGACAACTCCCTGTCACATTGCCAGAAGAGCATTCCCACCACTGCACTTTCAACCCCACATGCACATGTCCCAAGTGTTCACCTGGACTCTTTTCCAACCCCCCGAGCATCCCAGGCACTCCAACCTACACTTCCCAATCCTACCACCCACCAACCCTGCACCACCAAACCCAGCAATATCACCACCTATCTGTCCCATCACCCGAACACGCAACCATACTCTATCACCTCAGCACAGATTACATCCCGATGGATGATGTCCCACAACTTTTGCTTCTCTTCCTCTTTCTTGTAAACCTATCTTTCAGAGCCTAATTCTCAGGGACTTCTAAATTTCCTTAATTCTTATCAGCTAAGTCATGTACTGTTAATGCTTCAATGCCTGGCTTGCTTCACTCAACAGAATGTCTTCAAGATTCATCCATTTTATCCCATCTGTTAGCACTTTATTCCTCCTTATTGCTGAGTAATATTCCATTGTTTGTATGTACCACATTTTGTTTATCCATTCATGTGTTGATGGTCACTTGAGTTGATTCCAACTTCTGGCAAGAGTGAACAATACTGCTATGAACATTGGTGTCCATATATTTGCTTGTGTCTTTGCTTTCAATTCTTCGGTTTTGTAATGGTTTCACAGTTTTATCTAATTATGAATTCCAAAAATATAAATTGAATCATGCCTGCAAACAGATCTGTTCATCTGGGCATGATTGGGTTATGATTAGGGCATTGACAGGGCTGCTTCAATAGGGCATTGAGCCCTACCCCTCAGTGGGTGTGGTCTCAAGTATAAATGGCAAGGCCAAAGATAGAGGGAGAAGATTTGAAAAGCAGATTTTTGAGATGCAGTTCTGATGTTGAAGAGGACCATTCACCTGATAGTCTACAGCTGACCTTGTGGAAGAATCACTAAGTTCTTAGAGAAATGCAGCCACGGCAGAAGAGGAACTCAAAGGCCTGAGCCCTGGCAGATATCTGCAGATGTCTTGCTCCAACATGCGGACAGTGGTGAGGGAATAAACTTATGCTTTGTGGCCTGGTAACTGTAAACATCTACCCCCAAAAATACCCTTTAAAAAGACCAATCAATTATTGGTATATTTTGCAAAGGCACCTCTTTGGCTGACTAATACAGAATTTGGTACTGAGGAGTGGGGAATGGGTTTTTGCAATTACCAAAATGTTGGAATGATTTTATAAATGCTTAAGGGGTATTTTTTGGAGGAATTGTGAAAAGACCTAGATCACTTTGCAGAGACTGTTTATATCAATATGGAGCTTAAATTTCTTCTTGATAAGGCCTTAGAAGGAAACAATTATAAGGTGGATGCTAAGGAGAAATTTATGATGCCTTAGAAGTAAATCTTCAAACTCCAAGGCAAAACTCACCCTCTGTGGACACATGGGTGGGACTCCTCTCTTGGCCCAAGGTGATGTCTTAATTCCAGATCTCAGCATCCATGGTTTTCTCCTTAAAGCTGTTTATCCTTCAATGTCTCCTTTCCATGCCCTTTTCAATCCAAGTGAACAGTGGTTTTGTTCATACAGCTATCTCAAAAATTTGTTTGTTTAGCATGCAGGAGGCAGGTGTCCAAGCTATTAGACAGTAAGAATTTCCAAAAATCTTTCCTAGATAACTGCATCTTCAATTCTGATTTACAATTTTCAGGTTTTGCTAAATCTTCAAATGGGGCACTTTTATTTGGAAACTTGATTTCCAGAAACTTGGAAGTTCTGGAATCAGTTTCAATGACTAATACGGGTGTATGTACCCAAATGTGGAAATGCTGGATCTTATGGATGATCTATGTTTAGTTTTTTGAGGAACTGCCAAACTGTCCTCCACAGTGGCAGGATCATTCCACAATCCAACCAGCAGTGGACGAGGGTTCCCATTCCTCCACATCCTCTCCAGAATTTATAATATGCTGTTTTTTTTAAATAGCCACCTTTCTAATGGGTGTAAGATAGTACCTCCTGTACTTTTGATTTGCATTCCTCTAATAGCTAATGTCAAGTGTTTTTTCATGTGCTTTTAAACCATTTGTATCTCTTTCCTGGAAAACTGTCTTTACAGGTCACTTGCCCAATTTTTAAATGGGTTATTAGTCTTTTAATATTCAAGGTGTAAAGGATCTCTTTATATGTGCAGGATATTAGGCTCCGACAGATAATTGGTTGCCAAATATTTTCTCCCATTGGTGAGGCTTCCTTTTTATTTTCTTGATAACATCCTTTGATGTGCAAATTTTCTAATTTTGAGGAGATTGCATTTATCTATTTTTTCTTTTGCTGCTCATGCTTTGGATGTGTAGTCGATGAAACCATTTCCTATTACAAGGTCCAGTAGCTGCTTCCCTACATTATCTTCCATGGTTTTTATGGTCTTGGCTCTTATATTCAAATTGTTGACCCATCTTGAGTTGGTTTTCATATAAGGTGGGAGATGGTATTCCTCTTTAATTCTTTTGCATAAGGATATACAGTTCTCCATGCACCACTTGTTGAAGAGACCATTCTCTCCCAACTGAGTGGGCTTGTTGGCCTTGTCAAATATCAGATGACTGTATATGCAAGGATTTATATCAGGGTTCTCAATTCAGTTCCACTGTTTATTGTGTCTATCCTTGCACCAATACAACACTGTTTACACCACTGTAGCTTTGTACCTCCAACTTCATTTTTCCTTTTCAATATGTTTTTGGTGATTTGGGGCCTCTTACCTTTGCAAGTAAATTTTGTAGTTAGTTTTTCCAATTCCTTTAAAAATACTGTGTTGATTTTTATTGGGATTGCATTAAATCAGTTGATTAGTTTGGGTAGTATAGACATTGTGATGGTGTTTAGTCTTCCTATCCATGAACAAGATATATTCTTACATTTATTAAAGTCTTCTTTGATTTCCTTTAAGAATGTAGTGTAGCTTTATGCATATAAGTCCTTTACATCTTTTGTTAAATGTATTCCTAGGTATTTCATTCTTTTTGTTAGTATTGTAAATGATATTTTTTCTTGATTTTCTCTTCAGATAGCTTGTTGCTGGTGTACAGAAATACTACTGATTTTTCAGCATTGATCTTATAGCCTGCAAAGTCACTGAAATCTTTTATAAGGTCATCTTACAAAAAAGTCTCGTATTTCCTTAGGTGTTTTTGCCAGAAGAAATATCCAAAAGATCAGATATTTGGTCTTTAGAACTCATTTGACTTCGCACCTCATTAAGATGCATCTCATTGGCAGGAAGTAATTTGCACATTGGCCTGCTGCTGCTCTGTAAGTAAGATGAACTTGAACTTGATACACAATAATTCTAATTATCACAGTGCACAGGATCCAGAATAGAAGACATATGATTCCTTAACTGTGAATTCTTTCTCAGTCACCATGGTATATAATCTGAGTTATGACGTACATTTTTTTGGCCTTTCTTGATTTGTACAAGATCTTTCCTTAAAGGATTACTAGATTCATGACTAACATCAATCCCAATTTAATAGGAGAGATGTTTTTACAGAACATTTCTCAGAGTCTGGTCTTGAAGACATTTTTGCCTCTTGCTGTTGCTGTTCTTGCCTTCTTGTTTATTGTGCTGCCTTCTTCATCTGGACACAGCACAAAACAGTGACTCTGATTTGACAAAGTTTGGTTTGGGGTTGAGAAACCATAATTGTGTCTAAATGGGTTTCTTGAACTCAAAAATATTCACACTTGGTGCAGGAAAATATTTCCTTGTAAGTACTGTCTTATGCATTATAGGATGATTAACATCATCTCTGGCTTATGCCCATTAAAAACCAGTTGCACCTACCAGTTCTGAGAAAAAATAGTGTCACCAAAATTTACTAAATATCATCTGAAGTGAAAACTACTAGTCTAGAACAATTGTGGTTTCCACCAGTGTAATCAAAACCTATTTTAAATAAGGACCATTTATTCTCAAAATTTGGCAGCAAAACCCAAGGAACAGTAGGCATACAAGCCCGTGTGGTATCATGCCCTGACCTCTCAGCATACTGACTTAGGAGATTCATAATGGATTTCAGTCTGCTCTTCCCTCCCCATCTCCTTTGTTCTATGGTCCTGCCAACCTAAATTCAGTGATAATATGTGATGTATGTGACTGATTTCATTCTCATTTCTGTTTCCATTTCTGTATTTTTTAAATTATTTATTTGTGGTTACCTTGGGGTTTCTATTACACAGTCTAAGTCTAAAACCAACAAATGTGAAAAGGTCCAAACTTAATTTCATTAGCAGACACATCCTCTGTTCTCATGTTCCTCTTTCTCATCTTTATTTTGTTTTTATACCACATCGTCTATTTACATTTTGCATATCCATTTCTCTTTTCCTTTTCTTGGAATCTTGATCTGTTCTGTTTGGTTTGTGGAGATTTTTTTTTCCCAGATCCTTTGATTTGTTTAACTTCTCTTCCTTACTCAGTGTTCCCTTTTTCATTACACTTCTGTTCTTACAACAGTTCATTTTTCACCTTTTTTTCTATTTTATGTGATGGTTTTAAGCCTCTGGTTACTTCTCCATTAGGGTATCCCAATTTCAAAACTGTCCTTTTTTATTTCGGTGATGTGCAGGAATCAGAGACTGGGTGGAGTGGATATATTTCTTTCCAATGTTCAGCAGTAGTCTCTTATTTCTTTGAAGCCCTTTTTTAAAATATTTTTAAAAATATTTTAAGGATACTTAGATTACATAAATGTCATATAAAAATATAGGGGATTCCCATATGCCCTGCTCACTACCCCTCCCACATTTTCACACATTAACAACATCCTTCATTAGTGTGGTACATTTGTTACAACTAATGAACACATTTTGAAGCATGACCAATAAGTTGGATTATAGTTTACATTGTAGTTTATACTCTATCTCACACAATTTTGTAAGTTATGACAAGATATATAATGGCTTGTATCTGTTGTTGCAATGCACTCACTCTCCAACTCCTTGAATAATTCCCTGGTAATCTGTGGAATTGGGTTCTTTCTGAATAAGAAATGGGGTAGAAACTTGCAGCCATGAGCTTTTCTTGGGAATGAATCCATGGCAGAATATCTCCAGACCATGATGTCTCTGTATGACTCTTCCGCTGCATATGACTAAGGATCTGCCTGTCTGTCTTGACAGGCAGATCCAGGTGAAAGATTTACTATTCTTTGTTAGATTTCTTTCTTTGTCTTTCTAATTATCCTCTATATATTACTCAGAAGAATGTTAAATCTGATTAAATGAATTCAAGGTACTTGAAGGTCAGCAATACAACTCTCAGATGATACTCCTCTAGCACAATAAGTCCCTGATTCCATGCAACTGGGTATGCTTCACCTCTCTTAAGCAGCAAAGTTCATTGCTGATTGGCCACTGCTGAGTCTTGGAGTGTGAGATGCAATGCTGCAGTTAACATGAAAATATGGAGCCCACAATGGCTTCCCATGACCAGGAATCACAACCTTCCTTTAAAAAATAAGATTCAAGAGATCAACCTATGCCTACATTGTAAGAAGTAAAGATGAATATTGTGGTGATTTGGAACCATATGTACCACAAGAAAACATGTTCTTAAATTTAATCAATTTCTTTGAACCCTTTGTAAGTAAGAACTTTTGATGAAATTACTTCAGTTAAGATGTAGTCCAGTACAATCAGTATGGGTTTTAATGCTATTACGCAGCGTGAAATTCAGACAGATAAAGAAACCAAGAGAAGCAAAAAGGTGGAACTCAAAAAACCTGGATGATAATAGAGAGGCCAGGTGAGGTCACCATCTGCCTTATCTTACCATGTGACAAGCTGAAAACCAATGATTGCCAGCAGTCAATCCCAGGATGCCATAATATTCAGGAAGTAAACATTGCCTTGATGATGCCTTGAGCTGGAGTTTTTCCCAGCCCCAAACTGCAAGTAAATATATCCCCATTATTAAACCCAACCCATTTAATGATATTTGCTTGAGCAGCCTAGGAAACTACAGTAAATATAATACAGAAAAAATATGTGAGATTCTTCTTACTATAGAATTCATGACACTCTTTCAGGATAAATGTTAAACATATGCTTTTTGTGAAAGTCAGAATTAAATCTTATTTCACCTTGATAGAAACTGTGAAAATGATTTACAATTTCCCACACTACAGCAAAGCTTTTCAACAGAGTAAGATATCTTACCATAAATGAGATGTTGCTGATTTGTATAATTTAATATAATCATTTATATTCCTCAAAGAAATGGCAATGCATTTGTGAATGATGTTTAAAATTTTTAAATCCAGACATAAATATATGGCTCAATTATTAACATTCTGTATTGAACACTGACAAATTATTTCCATTATCAATCAGTACCCCTTTATAAAGATTAATCTCACAACTGTTTTTGATCATTTGGAATACAGCAAAAAAAAATTAACAGTTCAAAAATACCAAGTATGCATTTCCATTAAATATTAAATCATGTGGTAATTATTACCACATAGCAGAAACTGGCATGTGTCATTTCTCTCAGTTGCTGGCATCCACTTTGGGATTCATTTCCATAGGGTCCTGTCAGTGGCATTAAAAATGATATTTCCATTCTCCATGCCATGGAGATTATGACCCCTTAGTTCACCTAATGTTTATCTTTCTGCTGAAAGACTAAAAAATATAGGTAAATCCAGTCCATGTAAATTTCAAAACCTATGAAGCCTTATTGCACAGTTCATGTCACCAGGAAGTGATGCATATCAAGCAATCCATTGATAAAGCCCTACCATTAGTTGATTGACATCACTAAGAGGCCTTGTGTAGAAGTACTCCACCATCACAGTAGTAGAGGAGAAATCTTGAAACGTCCAATCTTGAAACTTCTTGTTTGCAGTGTTAGAATGTTTTATGGATACAAACCAATGACACAGACTAAATAATGTCTCCTCATGGGAAG
Organism: Chaetophractus vellerosus; assembly: GCA_004027955.1. Classification (NCBI taxonomy): domain Eukaryota; kingdom Metazoa; phylum Chordata; class Mammalia; order Cingulata; family Chlamyphoridae; genus Chaetophractus; species Chaetophractus vellerosus. Next base: position 21,091 of record PVKH010003494.1, read on the forward strand.
TGCATGTTCCTTTAAGTTTCTATACAGGTATTTGTATATGATCCCAGAGTATACTAGTATTAAAAGAGGTGAAACTACCAGCTTCTTTCTCTCAAATGTAATTCAGAAAAATAATAATATACTGCAAACATTATTACATTATTTGGAAAATATTTGCATGTTTAATGAAACTTTGTTCAGGCAAAAATAAGCAATTAAGATATAAATGATTAAGGTGTGCTGTGACTTAGACTATGGAGTTATTTCAGAATTGCCTAGTCACCACACAATGGCTGCATTTTAATTTATGTATTCATATATACATAATAGTTGTTATAAACTGATTTTTACAATATTGCTGATGCCATACTGTTGTCAAGATGATGAAATAATAAGAGGATTACTTTATCTTATGTAAAAAAAATGCAATCTAAGAATATTGACAAAGCTATGAGTTGTGTAGTGTCCAACCGTTCTGCCTAGAATTTTTATTTCCATTGGTAGAAGACTGTAAATTGGGAACATTCAATGCTTTCTCCATTGTGTGTATATTTCTACCTCATAGTCTACTTTTTCCATTTGTAAGTGCTATAGCCAGCACCATCATCAAAGGTATATGCTGATATCAATGTCTTGCTTTGTTAATAAATATAATATCAAATCTCAGAAAACTAAATATTGGATTTTCCTTAATTTCTAATTCTTTAGAACTTCAATGTTATTTACCCTTTTGTATTACCAGCACAAATAGCATATAACCATGTTATTAACATCCTCTTGAGACTGCTTTAGTGGGTTTACATTTCAAGGAAAAATTATGGAATGATGAGATTCTCATTGGAAAAATCTCTCAGACATAATTCAAGCTAAATAGAGTCTTCCAGAGGTCAATCCTGTCATCCTGTAAAAGAAAATTGGGCAGATATTTAAGACTATAAAAGATACACTGCTATAGTTACAGCATAATTATAACACCATGCAGGCATAACCCTCAGGACAGGCCTTCCTAAACAACCTCCTTTGAGACTTATTTATCTAGAGCATTTTGCTAATGTAATTTTCTACATTTAAGCACAATAATTTTCTCTTTCTAGGCCTTCAGCCTCTCTTCCCCCTCCTGCCCTCCTCCAGGTCTATAAAAAGAAATATTTTGTTTGGACTGTCTAGAAAAGTAAAGATTCCTACACCTGCCCTGTATTTCATCTGACTCTCACAGCATGTCTGCCTATGGGGGGGAGAAAAGGAACATTTGAGAGACAACACCAATTATGTTTGTTTTGTTATGTTTTGTTTTGCTTACCTTGTTGCAGAAAGTGAATAATGCATGAAATATTTTCTTTATATTGGGATTGTTATATGATATGACCTTATGAACAAGTGGGCAGTGTGACAGTCAGATTTGCAATCCCTGTTGAAACTTAGGAGAGATGCATCAGCAATTTCCAAAAGCTATCATTTATTGTCCAAAGATCACATTTCCATAATCAAGACCTTCTCAGTAGGTGGAGATTCACACAGTAACAAGAGAATATTGAATTCCCATCTTGGAGAGCTCTGCCCCATTCTCTAATGGAGCAGCAACAGTCCCCCAAGTTCACGGGTAATGACTGGTGAAGGAAGATGGTCCATTGACAGGCCCTTGATATAGATGATTATGCTTGTGAGCCTTCAATCTTGAAATTGAAATATAGCATAGTGCTGTGGGATGCCTAAGAGAAGCCTCCTGTGAGCCTTCTTTTTGCTCAAATGTGACCTCTCTCTAAATTAAACTCAGCATATAAATTCATTACATTCCCCCTAGCATGGAACATAACTCTCAGGGATGGGCCTCCCTAGCACTGTGGGATTACTACCAAAGCACCAACTAGCAATCAACTGGGAAAAGACCTCAAATAAAAGGACAAATGAGTTTATATGGCTAAGACACTTCAAAGTGAGTCAGAGGTCATCCCAGAGGTAACACTTATGCACATCTCAGCAGGGTCTCATAGACTGCCAAAGTGGATAATATCCCAAATAGTGGGGTTTATGAAGGCTCTGGAGACACCCAGGTCCTATGGTCTGGGCAGATAGCTCCAGACTTTGGTGCCTTGCCAGTGGGCCCTACTTTGGAGTTCCTGCTCCTGAGAGTGACAGAGTTGAACTCAGTTATGACTTCCTTACACAGGGCTCATCTGTCTCTTCTATTTAAACCTATACTTGGAGTTTGTAGGTGTACAACCAGAAGACTGGAATCTTTAGGTTATCCATGTACCAGCTGGGACCAGAGCCTCAGCAGAGTTGCAACATCTACTCTCCAGTCATTGGACTCACCCAGGATAACTAAGAATAAGGTGAGGCCAGAAACCCACAATACCAAGGAAATGAGAGATCCAACAACTGCAATAAAGAGAGTCCCATCCATCAACCGTATGTGATTGAAGGCCTCTCTCAATTAGAGGTGGAGTAGAAATCACCATGCCAGTATCCTCAGGATTGTGGAATGAATTATGGACTAGAGTGGACTTACTGGTAATCTAGTATAGATTTACTGTGATTCTAGCAATGGAAGAAATTACAACATTGATTTAGACGCAGTGGCTACTGGAGGATCTGGGGGAAGAGAGAGGGAAAACAGTTATAATATGGGGGCTTTCTCAGGACTTGTAAATCATCCTGAATGACATTGCAAGAACAGGTATAGGCCATGTTATATCATCCCATAACATGCAGAAATGTATGAAAGTATAAAATACAATGTGAACTATGGTCCATGCTCAGTGCCAAAGACCCAGGATGTGTTTATCAATTGCAATGATGTTTCACACTAATGAAGGATGTTGTTAATGTGGGAGGGCTTATGGGAATCCTTATATCATTTATATAACATTTATTTATTCTAAAAGTCTTTAAAAAATAAAAAAATTAAGACAGTATGCCCAATTGTACACTGTATTCATCAGCCAAAGGGGTGCCTTTGCAAATATACCAATAATTTGTTGGTCTTTACAAAGGGTACTTATTTGGGGTAGAAGCTTACAATTACCAGGCCACAAAGCATAAGTTTCTTCTCTCACCAAAGTCCACATGTTGGAGCAGCACAGCTGCCAATGTTTGCCAGGGTTCAGGCTTTTTAGGTTCCTCTCTTCCCAGGGCTACAGCTGTAGACTATCAGGCAAATGGCTCACTTGTCTCCTCCTGGGGTGTCCTCTCCAACATCAGAACTGCTTCTCAAATCTGCTTCTCAAGCCTGCTCCTTCTGCATTTTGCCTTGCCTTTTATACTTGAGACCACAACCACTGAGGGGTGGGGCTCAATGCCCTATTGACATGGCCCAGTTAATGCCCTAATCATAACCTAATCATGCCCAGATTAACAGATCAGTATATAGGCATGATTCAATTTATATTTTTGGAATTCATAATTACATTAAACTGTAATATACACCAATAAATTAAACTATATGACATTAGAATAACCCTAGATGAATGTAAGATAATTTCACCAATTCAAGAAGAAATAGAAGATCTCTGCAGATATATACCTTGTAAAGAGACTGAATCTGTAATCAGAAATCTCCCTGCAATGAAAAGCCCAAGACCAGATGTTTTCATGGGTTAATTTTCTCAAATGTCCCCAGAGGTATTAACACCAAGAAGAGGGAATACTTCCTCACTCATTCCCTGAGGCCAGAATTACCATAATATCAAAACCAAATAAAGGAACCACAAGAAAATCACAGACCAATATCTCTATGGATATAGATGCAAGAATCCTCAACATAACATTAGCAAACTGAATACAACATCACATTAAATAAAT
>PVKH010003495.1:0-24895 GCA_004027955.1 Chaetophractus vellerosus
GTGTGTGTCTTAGAATTAACCACAAAGCAGTAAGAAACAGAAACAGGAGGAATATAGCAGTCTTGGAAAGCAGTACAAATGAATTAGATGGAATGAGTATACCAGGTAACATTTTATCATTAGTCTGAGAAACATCTGTATATTACCGTAGAGTGGACCCATGCACATATGTAGATAAAAAATAAATGTGCAGCCTATAATCAGTATTAAGGTGATTTGGATCTTCTTTTTTTTTAATTTCTGCTAAAAAGGAAGAATTAATATGGAAAACAACCAGCAAAATGAAATAAGAGCTCCCACCCTTCTGATAATGTTTGTAAAGAGATACAGGAATTAGAAAACAATGGCATTAAAGCTTATTAACAAAAAAATGAGTAATTATGGTTTTCAGCCATCTGAAAATTGAGAAGAAATTAATTTCATCTATGATTATTAGAGAAAAGCAATGCTTTAAACCAAACCATTAAAATGGTCACTTACAATTTTGAAAAATAATTACAATGTAAAAGATTCAGCTGCATAACGAATTATGAAAATTGAGCAGCTAAATAAAGGGATAGCACTGTTTTTCCTTGCTTTTCTGATGAGTGTAATCATTTGATGCCAGTAGAAATAAAAATTTTTAAATTACCTAGTCAATATTTTTGTTACCACTCCAGCCCTTTATTAATGAATGGGATCTGCTTTTCAAATTACTCCATATGCTAAAATATTTAGAAATAAATAATAATGACTGAATCAAGCATTATTAATAAAAGTAGAAGGCACTTATCATTTTGAAGACAAAAGATTTTTACTCCCTCAACTTCCCCTCTGCCAACCATTTATTTTAACTACTCCATAATCCCAAATGTTGGTTATAGTACTACTGTATTGTATCTAGAATTCACTTATGAGTAGGAAAAATGGATAACTCCCTCTAACATTTGGTTCTCAATCTTGGCTACGCATTAGGGTCCACTGAGAAGCTTTTTAATATCTAGATGTCCAGGTTGTCCCCCAGACAATATTAACTGGAAGTTCTGGAGGTAGGATGCTGGCATCAGTACTTTTCAGACCTCCCCAGCTGATTCCAAGGTGCAGCAAACATTAAGAGTCACTGCAATAGAAACTCTACTTCTTAACACAAGCCTAATGAGGGAGAGACAAACAGGTAGATGGAGTCAAATACTTAGAGATCGGAGAGTAACACAAGTAAGCATTTACCTCAGAGACAAAGGTGGCATTAACTCAGAAGTCACATACACAAACATATTTAAAAATTGGGAAAAAGTTTCTGTTATTTTCAAGTTTTCACAGGCTAGTACTATGAGCTCTGAAAAATAATAATCTTATTTTTAAATTATAATTTAGTTTAATAGTTTAAAGGACTGCGGAATGGGAGCAGTCCATTTGAAAACCCTCAATCACAGTAACTTGTCACTGCAATGATTGTATTTGATTGCCCAAGTCAAATCCATAAGTCAAAGTAAGATATCACTTATTGAGTTTTTATTATATAGAAGATTATTTCATATAGAATTGTATTATTTTAGGGCTACAAAGGAGCTTTGAAGTAATATAGTCGAAGCTCCTCATTTTTATAGATGAATAATCAGAGGTCAGAGGGTACTTCATAGCTGGCTTTAGGCATATTAAAGGCAAGTAAGAGTCAGGACTAGAACTCAGGCCTCCTGACTTGCACTTCACTTTCTTTCCATGTGACCAAGTGAAAGGATGAAAACTTGCCAGGCTGCCTGCCTGCTTGATTGCCTCCTTCCTTCTTCCACTCCCCTTGTTTATGAGGAAAATGATAAATAGAACAGGTTACTGGAAGAGGAAGGAGATAGGGAAGGAGAGCAGGCAGTTGAGGGTGGTGGTGGTGGGAAACCATCTTTGACGTCACATTTAATTGGCTGTAGCATTTGAAAACTTCAGTAGGTACACCTGGGAATGAGCAATGAGATTTTTGTGTTTGTTTTTAAGACAGAAATGTTTATTAAGAATAAAGAACAGGCCATGAACTGACCCATTAAACATTAAGTATGGGATGCATGGCAGAGGGTGACTTTGACACTAATAAGTTATTTATGATTTTTTCCCCTTAACTCTTTAAGTCTGTAGCCTTGTGGATTCTTGTAGAATTTTTTTTTAAATCCCATAGTTAGGGACAATGGATGAAATCTTTTCAGAAAAGGAGATATTTCAGTGGAAATTCTTGCCTAATATGTCGCAACTTTGAAAATGATTAAAGAAAATGGAGTCTCTCCCAGCGGAGGCAGGTATTTTGACTTGTCAAATTTAAGCTGGACATTTTCTCTTAGTTTGGAACCGCCACAAAATGAGCCCTTTCATGTCCTCAATAATACCAAACCAATGCAATCAATCTGTTCTGCTAAATTATTTCTAGTTCCCTAACCAAAGGCACTGCTTTTTCATGCATTTTATCATGATTTTATGCCCTTTATTATATTTTACAAAAGGTTCTGATTCCTCCAGGGCCAATGAGAACTGATTAGGACACTGGCCTCAGTCCAGGCTTTGAACACAGGAGGGGAAGGAATAGAACTGTTTCCTTTTTTCCCTGCTCCTTGGCAGAAAAAAATATGAATCTATACCGTGTGTGCTCTGTGTGTGGGTGGGTGTGGGTAGGCTGCATTTTATCCTGTCACAGTAGGACTTTGTAGATCATGTTCAGAACATTCTTTGTGTAATCAGGTTGCATAAGGGGCTTTATTTCAGAAGGACTATTTCTTTAGAAAAGAACCCTCGTGTGCCATGAGTCTCAATGATATGGTCATTTTAAACAACTGTAGACAAACTTCCCACCTGAATGTAGACCATTCTGGATCTGCATGGGTCTGATCTAAATAAGATCATATTCCTGAGGTGCACAGAGTAGGCAGGCACTCACTGCATATTAGTTTCTTTCCTACTCTCAAGGAAGAAACTGATGGCATGCAAGTCACAGAGAAGGGTAATGTAACAATGAATGATTATACATCAAAATGTTTCTTTATTAAGAAGATGAAAGAAGAAACTTTCATTCCAAGGCCTATCTTGATAACATATTTAAGGCTTATATTTGGATCTCAAATTAGAGTTCCTGAGATGAACTCCATCCCTTAGATACACTAAGTCTTCCAATATACTCAGAATGCTTAAATTACTTTTGGACAGAATATCACGGATAACTTTGGACAGACATCCGGCAGACCAAGTATCTCTGAGAATGGAAATCAGTATTTCCCTAAATTAAGAGTATCAGAGTACTTTATCCTAATTTGTAAGTCATTATATTGTTGACCTTTGACTCAAGAAAGCATTGTAAGAGAGAAATGAAGGAATGAAGGGTACACAGGAAATAGAAAATATTGGAAGAGATTAAATGAAAATATCTATATTTAAGCATAAATAAAATAGCAAAATATTGAAATAGTACCAGAAAATGGGAACTGTTGGAGACCTCAATTTGAGAGAAAACATTGAATGTGATAAATTTGAGACATGTAATGCAAAGTGAGACAAAATGGAGTCATTTCCAGGAGATCCTATGAATTAAGAAATAACAAAAGTGTTGCTATTTTGGAATTTTTAGCTTAGTCACCCACCAAGTTCCCATAGGGTTGCCCCTGTGAGATCTGAATCTCAAAAAACGTTTTCTCCAGATACTTTGTCCATGTAAAAAGCATTCTTCATATTGATTTGGTTTGCTCCCCTCTCTTTCTGTAGAGGCATGGGCACTATGTTTCTGGGACTTGTTCTCCAGCAGTCATACAAGTGGATGGTGTCTGTTGAAAATGATTACTTCCTTATGTTTAATGCAGTTATTTTTAAGAAATATTTTCTATCATAATAAAAAAAGGCAGCATAAAATACTTCCTAGGAGTAAAAAGGAAAGGGGAAGGGGAAAGAAAATCAGTGTGAAAACTTATGAATTATGTTATATTTTGATGGTGAGGGGAAGACTAGAGAGTGAAATAGAAGGAAATATTCTTAGAATAAATTAATACTATATATGTTTGACTAGATTCTGTATCTCTGCTATTAGTTGAATGATATTACACAAGGGATGACTGAGATCCAACAGGTGTCCTCTTGTGATTTACCAGCACTTGAGCTACTGTTGGTAATTAAATCTTGTTAACAAAAAATAAAAAAGCAAAAACAAAAACAAAAAACAAACAAAAAAAATCTTGTTAGCAGATTCTTTTTCTGACGTGTGATTGAGCATTCAGTCTGAATGCTTAGTGAGAATGTGAGGGCTTAATGAAGAGTTGGGACAAGCTTGGAGCATATGGTGTGAAAATATATATGACCAGCTTAGAAAATATGAAAGTATAGTCATTATTAATGATATTTGATGAGTTATACCAGAGGAAAAAACACTATTTAGAGCTGGGAAATATCTTTACAGCACAAGAGAAAGCAAAAAAATTGATGAAGGTTTATTATTGTAGTCAAAACTATGGGTCTGATTGTTAGCTACAGAACTGACATTGTTGTTTCACTGTATCAGTGTATATGATATATGAGGTTAGTGGCTATGGATTTCCTAGACTCATAGAAATTAGAATGGGAAGCCCTATTACTTTATGGTGTTCATTACTCTGCCAGCTTAGGACTTCTTGCCACAGTCTGTTTTCCAGTGCTCTGCTCATTCCAATTTTAGGTGACTGAAACCATGGAGTTACCACTATTTATCTTGGGAGATTTTCCACAAGCAGAAATCTCACAGTTAAAATGTTTCCCTTTAATATTGACTTTAAACTTTCTCTTGTTCATTTTGTCTCCTTAGTTGTCATCCTATCTCTGTGGTAGTTCTGGTCTTGCATAAATTTGTTAAAACTTAATGTTTCCCTGCAAGCCACCTGGGTAAGTAGCATGTTTATCGATCAGGCGGTGGCTGACCAGATGGCCGTCAATGAATTTGCCTTAGCCTTCAATATTAGAAGTCTTATCTTACCTACCTGAGAATAATTTCTCTAAAGCATATTTTTACTTTTTCTAGAAATGTCAATTGGATTATACAATGCTGGATGATAGTGTCAAAAATAGGGAACTTCAATGCTATGGCAAAGAAAATCCCCTAAGTGTTCATTTATTCACACAACGGCGTAGTGTCAAGAACTTCTGTTGTACATCACACCCTTCCCGTTACGCTTCGAGCCCCCATCATTCTTCTCTCACTGTGACCTGGTCATTTGTTTTCTATGACAAACACGGCTCTGCCCCTTTCCCAGCAATCCCCCAGAAAGTGTCAGTACACCAAGCGTTTCCCAGTCTGCCCCCTCAGTTAACTGCATGTCTTTTTTGTTGTTGTTACATATCCCTCCTTTCTGATTGTTCTTGCTGTGTTCATTTTTGCGTTCTTCTGTGTCTACTTTGTCTCCCCCCGTTGCGGAGACGCGCCGAGTCAGCTCACTGCACAGGCGGCTTTCCCCGCTCTCGGGCGGCTCGGCTCTGCTTGCGGGGTGGCTTTGCTCTGTTTGCGGGCAACTTGCCCTGCCCGTGGTGGCTTTTTGCCTTGCCCATGGCAGCTTTGCCCCGCCCATGATGGCTTGCCTTTCTCAAGGCTGTCTGCCCACTCGGAGAGGCCCCCGGGAACCGAACCCAGGCCTCCCATGTGGTGAACCGGCGCCCTATCCACTGGGCTACGGCCGGCCCCCAGTTAACCACATATCGACACTGAAAGGTGAGGGAGGTTGACTGTGGAATTGTCCTGGTCCTCAAAGAGGGGTTGTTGCCTATGGAGTTTCCGTGTCAGCTGATGGTTCTATGGTCAGGAACATGGGTGGACAGCAATTCCCTGCACAGGCTGTCTTTGGATTTCACTGTAGCTCTGTGGGTACTTAAGTAACATTTAGGTAATGTGAATGTGTGGTAATATATATTTTAGCATATATTTTAGTGAAATACTAATACCATCCAGATAAATTTAGAAGAGCAACAATTTCCAACAGTTAAGGTTAACCGACTCCACACACCAACCTGATGTTTATTGGGCTCATGAATGTGTCAACTGAGAAATGTGGCCAGGAAGAACACTTTGCATATTGCCTAATTGAGGTTTAACTTAATTTTCAATTTTGCTATTACTGAAGGACCATTTTTGTTGGAGTGAAAATCTCTGGCCCTCCCTATGTGTAAAAATAGTGACTGAGTCTAGAACAGTGCACTCCTAAATATCTGCTTTTACAGGAAGTTTTGTTTTTACTTAATTTCCAATCTGTCACAGGCATTAAAATGATCTGGTACTAACTTTTGCCCTTGAAGAAAGAATCAGGGCATAGTTGGGACAACTTCCTATGATAAGTATGAAATAAGATTTTAATGAATGTTCTTATTCTTTGCTAAGCAGTAATACCTGTTTGTTTATAAGCTGATTTTTTAAAAGAAGTTAACTATTAATTTCTTTATTATAGTTTTATTTTTACACCAAAGTAGAATATGCTTTATGTCAATTGCCCGTTTTGGAATAACCAGTGCATTGGCTCTGAGCCGTGCATGGACTCAATTTTCAAATAATATTATGGTACTTCAATAAGCAACTCAGTGTCACATTCCTGCATGATGAGACTCAGCCCATTATTAATCATCTTAAAAGTGATTTGGGGGTCTTATTTCTTCTAAATGTCAGTAGAGTACTGTAGGCTTCTGCTCTTTTCTTTCAGCGAATTCAAGGTCGAAAAGCCAGCCTGGAGGAAATACAGCTTGTTCATTCTGAGCATCACTCACTGTTGTATGGCACCAACCCCCTGGATGGACAGAAGCTGGACCCCAGGACATTCCTAGGTCTGTGTGGGCCTCCATTCTATTGAGAACAGCACATAGCAGTATCATTAGTCAGTGCTGGTGTCAGTTCAAAATATTTGGCAAGCAGTGTGACAAAAATCAGTTTTCCCACAGCATTGCTTTGTGGACTGAGTTGGTTACAATGGAGATCAATGTAAATTAAGAAACTCCTGCGTTAGAAAATAACAGTGCAAGTTCCATGATGTTAATTTTAAAATTAACCATTCTTTGAAAGCATATATACATAGATATAGGATGTTTAACATACAAGAATAAATGCAGTGTAGAATTTGGTTGCTAGCATTTTTAGACGAAAACAAAAAATGTTTTCAAATTCTTCATGCAAAAATATCTTCACTTTTCCATTTGTTTTATGTCTTTCAGTTCCTTTTTCTATGAAACTAATAAACAAAGGGCATAGTGCAATTTAAAAGTGAAAACTTTTTATTATTATGCTTAGCATACTACATTTTGTTAGAGAACTGCATTTCAAACTTTTATGTAATGTGTTTAATGCTTGCTTTACCTATGGAATTAAATATTAAACTAAATGACAATAAAGGAAAACTAAAAAACAATCTTTAGGTATTACATGAATTTTTCAAATATTGGGGTTTTTATTGAATTTTAAAGTAAAATTTAGTTTGCACACCTTTATATGAGCTTTATATGAATAACAGAAACAACAGATGTTTGGGAAAAGTTAGTGACAAAACCTTGTTTTATTTTTTTTATTTTATTATTTTTTTAAAGATTTATTTATTTTATTACATATTTCCCCTCCCCCCCGCTGCGGCGACGTGCCGAGACTGGTCTCTGCGCAGGCGCGGCTTTCCCCGCTTGTGGGCGGCTTCTGCTTCCATTCACGGCCGGCTTTCAGTTCGCGGGTGGCTGGCTGCGCTCCATTCGCGGGCCACCTGCCCTGCCCGTGGTGGCTTTTTCCCTGTCCGTGGCAGCTTTTTGCCCTGCCCACGGCGGCTCTGGCCCGCCCATGGCGGCTTGCCATTCTCAAGGCGGTCTGCCCGCTAGGAGAGGTCCCGGGAATCGAACCCGGGGCCTCCCATGTGGTATGCCGGCACCCTATCCATTGGGCTATCCAGCCGGCCCCCAAAACCTTGTTTTAGAATGTGGCAATCATATTGTTTATTAGTAACCTTTTATAACTGAATAACAATAAATGGTGTGGCAATACATTCTAGAAGGGTCATGTTTTAAGTATTTTAACTACAAAGGGATGTTAGGACCTATTTTGTCCCTTTCTTTTCAAGTAAACTCATTATGTCAATTTCAAATGATTGGGACTCTTTCACCTATTTCAATATTTCAAAATGGCTTTATATCAAGTGGTCCTAAACAAATTTAAAGCAAGTATGTGACATGTAGTAGGTGGGCATCTCAGAAAGCAAATATAAGGGGACATTAACAATTATACATTATTGCACTTACATCCTGCCTTTTTAAAAAGGGTGGCAGGCATCCCCAAATTTATGAAGGAAAGGCATATGGATGAGTGTGTAAACATATGTGTGCCTATGTGGGGTGGAGGGGAATAGTTTGGGAAGAAGTTGGAAGAAAGGGAACACAAAAACATTATTCAAATTTTAGAAAATATATAGCTAAAATTCAATAGCCAAAGATAATTTATATAGGACAATTAAAGTTGTATAGAATCGAAGACAATTCAATTTAAATATATGTGTTCTGTATGTTTTTACTTCTTTCTCTTAAAAGAACCCATCTCTGCACATGCAGGCACTTTACATAATGCACTTCTTTTTGCTGTGGATACTGTATAATGAATATCCTTATTGTAACAGGAAGTAATAATCCCACCCAGCTGACCACAAAGATGAAGTAAACCAGATAGTAGCTCTCACGGCTGTCCAGGGTCAAAATACTCAATCATTTGGTGATAGGAAACTATTTCTAGGTTATATTTTAATTTAGTTAAGAGGAAACAAGTAGAAAACCTTTACCTTTTCAAAAAAGTTTTCATTAGAGGAGTTGTGGTCACAAACCAAAAACTGACCAAGGCATAGGCTAGGCACCATTGGGCATTATTGGGATAGACTGGAAGTGATCGAATCGTGAGTATCAACATCTCTCAAACTCTGAGCAATGTTTTAAAACCATTATTTCACATTTATGAGAAAGACATGTTTGTAAAAGAAATACACGGTTTAACCTTGACAACATAAAACTTTTATTTAATTTTGTGTAATTGGGCACTTTTGAACAAAACCAATTTTCTCGAAATATTCAGTGTGTGTATTAACTTAAAATTTGATGATTAGCAAATGAATTACAATGTACAATTTGGAACTGAGACAAAGGCCCTTTTCATGTACATGTGCATGTATACATACATGATGAAACAACAAGTAGCAGTGACTCCATATTTAATCCAAGTAAATTGACCGTTCATCTTATTAGTGTTGAATATTTAGGGTGAAATAATATTTATAGATGGATGAATTTTATAGTTAACTTTTTTAAAAAAACAATTTATTGAAGTATATCATTCATATAAGAACATACATAAACAATAGTGTTCAGTAAACATCGTGATCCTACAAAACAAACATGCATAACATCATGCAGGGCTCCCACACATCACCCCCCCCCAAACATCCTGCATTATCGTGAAATATTAACAAATCATGGAAGAGCATCGTCAAAGTATTACTCCTAACTATAGTCCGTATCTTTATCCCCTATACATTTTTTAAGGATTTATTTATTTATTTATTTATTTACTTTTATCCATTTGTACCCCCCTGGCCCCCATTTTTGCTGTTTCTGTGTCCATTCACACGCCAACTCTCTGTGTCTGTTTCCTTCCCTCTCTTCTCAGCCTTCTCTTCCTATCTTCACTGAGATTCGATCCTCGGAATCTTTGATGTGGGAGAGAGACATCCTACTGCTTATGCCACCTTAGTTCTTGGTTTCTCGGTGCGTCTGGTCTTGGCTTTCCCTTGTGTCATTCTCCTATTATGTCATCATCTTGCTGCGTGGCTCGCGGGGCCTGACAGCTCACCTGTTCGCAGGGCCTTGTGGCTCACCCACGCACGGGGCCTGACGGCACAACCACAAACGGGGCCTGATGGCGCACCTGAGGATGGGGCCTGGCAGCTCACCTGCTCGCAGGGCCTGACGGCACACCTGCGGACAGGAATTGACGGCTTACCTGTGAATGGGGCCTGACGGCACACCCATGCACGGGGCCCGGTGGTGCACCTGCAGGCAGGGCCTGATGGCTCAACTGCGCATGGGGCCTGGAGGCGCACTTGTGTACAGGGCTTAGTGGCCCACGCACCTTTTATATTTTTCTGTTTTTAATTTTTACCGGGAGGTCCCGGGGATCGAACCCAGGTCCCTCCATAAGGGAGATGGACGCCCAACCACCCGAGCCACATCTGTCCCCCTGCTATATCTCTTAAGGTTGATCAAAGATACCCAAAGTTACAGTCTTTTCCCATACAGGATGGTCATATAATAAATCAGGCTTAGTTTATCACCAGCATTCCAAAAACCAGACCTAGGGAGAAAAACTAGGTCTGGGGACACGTGCATGGTTTCTAATGTAGCAAATGTTTAGCCTACCCTGATTATCACCAATTCAGGAGAGTGAGAATATTTGCATTATAGTTAACTTTTGAAACAGATGTGGAGTTCCTAGGACACCTCTCAGTGATTAGTCCAGCAATTTCAAGATTTTGTGGCAGTCTATATGGGCACAGATAAAAAAGGGACATTGCAGTCTGCTGGACCTTGATGTCAAGCAATGAATTCAACCTTGATGACACTTCTCAAACGATTTTCGTTTCTCTCATGAATCCAGATATTTAGCTGATTTCGCCCAATCTAAGTTCTAAGTGAACTTACGTTATTTTACAAGGTTAGTTTTTCAAATTTTGTTCTTTTTGAATTTTGGATTCTTGTGGCTTTTTCTTTCTTTCTTTCTTTCTCTCTCTCTCTCTCTCTCTCTCTCTCTCTCTCTCTCTCTCTCTCTCTGCCTTCTTTCTTTTTTTTTGACTTATATCTAAAAGACCAGGTTGAAGCTGACATGTGTGAATGTATAAAGAAATCTATCAAGCTATTTTTCTCTTTACCTCTTCCCCCCACTCCCATGCAACTGTCTTCCCCCTCAATTCTTCTCAGAGTACATGGAAGGGGAGGATCTTTTCTGAGTTAAATTGATGCTACTACTCTTGACAATTTAAATAAAAGTTCAGTATGACCAGGGCTATCAGTCTTTGTATCTTAAAAGACATCTATGGTTTATAAAATAATTAGATTTGAAAACAGTCACCATTTATCTTTTTAAATACTCTAGGCCCTGTAAGGTGACACTTTAAAAACATTCTCTCCAATCTGTTCTTGTGCAAGGTTTTCCTCAGCATTAATATTCTTGTCATTCTCATTACCAGTTTTCATTATCTTGTAGCTACCAGCTCTCAGTCCATTGATTAGGCAATATGAGAGTATTAAAAAATAAACCCAGTCAATTCAGCGAATTAAAAATTGCTTTTACTCTACTTTAAAGTTAAATGAAATTATTTGCCTGTTTCCTGTTATGTAAACATTACTAAACAAAAATCCCCTTAATGCTATATCATTTATTTTCCTTAGAGTTTATTACTATTTTTAAATTATTTTAAAATTTATTTTATTATGCTATAGTAATAGTATCTCTATCCTTTTTCACTGACTATAGAATGAGGAGTTCAGACATTAAAATATACATATAAATTATAATTTCACAGGTGATGTGAATACATTCTTGCAAAATATTCAAGGATACAGAAATATCCTTGTTTTGAGAAAAAATTCAAGGAAACTTTACCCGTCTCCTTGCTATCCAGGCATTTTCTGATATGTCATTAACATGTGTCATTATTCCAGTTTTAATGCTATTCCATGATTTGTTTATTTTTCTGTGACTTCTCATATTTTTCCCTTGGATATCCTATATATAGCTAGATATATTATTTTTCCTTTGCACTTGCATTTTTCTTTATCATTTTCCATCTGTTAGCAATTGTATTTGAAAAATCAGCTCACACAATTTATTGTTTTCAAAATAAACTTTCTTCTTTGACAGTAAAATCTATTTAGACTTTTCTGACATAGCATGCAAATTCTACCACAAGCCGGTTTTCAATTTTCGTTATTATTTATTTCATTGAGCAACAATAGAACAAATGAATCGAGCTAGGTGGATTGGAGGTTCTTACCTTGTTCTACTACTGATCTGCTGAGAAATGCATCTGAGTCACTTCAGAACCATTTGACTATAAGATAGAAATATCCCCTGCCTTTCACTTTAATTTTTTCTCATGGCAGATTTTAGCCTTAGAAGTTTAGGTGCAGTTACTTTTGTTTTCTCTATTCATGTAATAGACAATGTTTGAAAGAAAAGTGCATGTAAACAAAATAATTACTAAAAATCACAAATTATTTGAAATAACTCTGAGACAATCACATTTAAGATTCTGACATTTATATTTATATTTGTATTTATGTTTATATTATCTATCTCTATCTATATCTACATGTTCTATAGATATAGAGATTAGTGACCTGTTTGTTTAAAAAATTTTGAATGTTAGAGAAGCTTAGCATATCCTTGTTCTTAGCAATATCTGAAGTAGAAATTAAGAATAAGTTTGAGTATTTAAGAAGATGTTTTAATATCGGAAATATTTAGAAAATGAGTGTGGTATCTTTAGGCTAGTTGGCTCAAAATATCACTTTAGAGAGAGTCAGTGAGTAGCTGAGTTATAAACAATAAATTACAAATAAAAAGATATTATCATATATAATATGTATGCTTAGGCCAAAAGAAAATCTTGTACCCAAATTTCATTGTTATATGTTTGATCATGTGGGGCAAAATACCACATGTTATAGTATTTATATTCATTTGCTTTGAATTTTCACTTGTGTATACATTCAGAAAAAACAGTGGTATTCTGAAAAATAACCCTACTGAATATTGGATATAAAATTGCATTGGTTTCCTTCCAAGTTAAATGATAAATAGCATGTGGTATCATATTATGTGTTAATGAATGCTTATCAAAAATAAGCAACTAGATTTATACTTCTAATTGATATATTTTTCATGTCTCTTTACCGTGTAGGTGATGCTTCTCAGAAGTTTTTTTCCTCCTTACCTTGTGGTGGACTTGGGGTAAGTGTGAATTCATTTACTGATTTTAAATAGCACAAAGTTCCAATAAACCTCCTTTGCTTTGTCTATTTAGGTATGTTTAAAGCTGTTTCTTAGTAAAGGTTATACTAGACTTCAAGACAGACTACACAATTTGCAGGACCCAGTGCCAACTGGAAATATGGAGCCCCCTGTTCAAAAATTATGAATTTCAAGATGGCAACAACCAAGAATTCAACCAAGTGTAGGTCCCTTCCAAGTGAAGGCTCTTGTGCTACTGTACAGGTTCACATGTCCGTGAAGCCAGCTCTACTAGATTCTCATGTAACTGAAGAAAAGGTTCTATGAGTGTATTTAACATAGTTTTGCAGCTCAAAATATCACTTTAGAGAGAGTCAGTGAGTAGCTGAGTTATAAACAATAACTCAATTTTCACTAGCGTCATACCAAGTATGCACATAGATCATATTCCTGGTGAAAATGGCATAAGCTTCACAAAGTGCTTTGCATTTCGGGAAATTTTGTTTGTGAGCCCTCTGGGGCCATTTTATCTTCAATAATTAACAAAGCCTTTTTGACACAGGATATTTATATCACATTTCAAGGACAAATTTGTTTGAATCCAGCGACATATGAAGAAAAATGTCTACATTTTTGTGGATGATTAGAACATACCCTATAACCTGCAATCTATTTAAAGTTAACCCTTGCCAGTAACAAGCCACGATCTTGTGGAATTAAGTGTTAAGTCATGTTTAGACAACATAATTCTAAGCTAGGTTTCCAAGGACTAAGGAATTTTAGTTAATTATGTTATTTGGATATTGAAGGCAAAGAAAAGAACTACTCCTCTATATGTCGTGTTTTAGGCATTTTTTTTGCTATAATTAAATTTTATACAAGGAAATCCTGTATATTTTTTATTCATTCTATCATTTTAATGATTCTAGATTTAGTGAGGGGTAAACGTTTTATTCCTTCACCTGTGCTTCTGTTCCTCCTGGAAATAACAGTGGCAACTACAACCAACTACAGTTTACTAACATAACAGCTGAGATTCATAACAACTTTGTAAAACCATCATTATTATAAATACCGCTTCACAGGTGAGAAACTGAAGGTTCAGAAAAGTGAAGCTATTTGCCTGAGGTCACACAGTAAAGGTGAAAGCCTAAAAGAATGGCATTGACATGTATATATGCATGACGAGGAACTCCAAAAGAACTTTATAAATCCTTCCACAGCTCTCACCTTCAACAGAGCTGCCACACACAGCCTGTGGCGGCATAGCAGTGCAGCAGAGTGGCTGATTTAGAGCGGCCCCTTTGGGGCAGCTCACTACTGGGCAGGGTTTGCTTTTCAACCCTCTGCAAAAGGTGACCATCAACCTGCATTAATCCTTGCTTATTTTTAGCAACCCCCCTGAGAAGTCAGAAGCTGGCAAAATCTTTGTCGAAAGGAGAAGATAAATTGCTTTTAAAATGGGTTTCATTGTCTTTTGTTCTTGTTTTTTAACCTCCCAAGTGGCCATTTGATGAGAATAGCTGCAAATGAGGCCACGAATGAAACAAAGCTAACTGCCCCTTGGTGAACACATTGATGGAAAGGAAATTAAAGCTGTTAAAAGAGACGTGGTCATCAAACTCCCACTTATTTGCAAGTACATTTAATTCATGACCCAGAGCTGAGCTGAGGACTGCTCCCTAGGACATACCTACCAGGCCCAGGCCGGAGCCCTGCTGTGTCTCTAACTCACTATCCCTTGAACTGCTCAGACCCACAGAAATGTAGCTTCTTATCCTTAGCTAGAACTGCTCTAGTAAGCTCTTAGAAGTGCCCGAGGAATGAGTAGTGGCTGCTGCTGCTGGAGTATCATAGAATAAGTCCTCAACAATTTCCCTGAATATGGAACTCTTGTGGAGAGTGGCAGCAGTGGGGGTGCCTAAGTCTGGCTTGGACAAACAGGAAGAAGGAAGAGGAGGAAGGCTGGATTAGTTGGACTCTATCAGTGCTGGAGAAAGGAGCCCCTATTTCTGAAACTAGCCTATAGGTCTCCTGGAGGTATTTATCGAGGTCCAGTTGCGTGTGATTGTGTGTGAGAGACAGTGTGTATATATGTATGTAGGTGTGTCCCAGCTCGCACTTGCTAATGCTCTAGAGAACTGTTTTTTTCAGTCCTTTTGTTTATATCAGGAAGCAAATTGTATTTTCAAGGCATTCAGGAGCCATCTTAGCCCTTCAGCTCTTTGCTTTTGTTACAAGTGCTATAAGAAACTCCAAGTTCTCTGGATTTAAGGGAGTCTAAATTTTCACCTCCAGGCAGTACTGGACATAAAAAGATACCTAGTATACACTTGGAGTACCATAACTTAGCAACCTGGGGGTACCCTGGAGAACTTGGAAACCACTGAAATTGCATTTGTCTTAAGGCACTCTTTTGGTTCAAATGAGCTGAGATTGACCCATTAGTGTAAATTCCAAAATCTTAGTGCTCCCCAATTGTTAAAGTACCCTCTGCTTTCTCACAATATATATCTTCTATCTGAGATCAGTTTAACATGTACCCATTGAATCCTGATGAATTAATTGAATTTTGGAGAAACTACCTGGGTCATTATGAAATCAGAACATGCCTACTTTAAAAAACAATTTTTTCCTCTAACGCTGTTTGTGATAATTTGATAATGTTAGTCAAGCAGCTCTACATGATCAATTGGTGAGTGGTTTCTAAATTGTTTTAAAATGTGCTCTCCAGAATTGCAACAGTTGCAAGGTTTCCAAATTCCTTTGTGTTTCGTTCTCGTTTTGTTTAGGTACTATTGCATGACTTATTTCTGATTACTTTGTGATTGCACGACAAGGAAATGCATCAGTTGAAATGAGCATTTTACCAAATCCTTGGACTTGGTCGTTGTATAGTGCATTCGATAATTAAGTGACTCGGGAAACAAAAGCCAGTGCAGGACCACTTCAGTTCACTGTCCTCAGGGTATATCACTAAAAATAGTGATCATTTTCCTGTCCATCTGACCTGCTGCTGTGTGAAGAAATCTTGAAATCATTTCTCAGCCTCATTTTTTCTTTCTTCACTTGATAGGCCACAAAAAGAAAAAGAAAAAAAAAAACCCACAAAAGCAAGGACGAGCAGGCTTTTATGATAATGTCGTCATCAGCTCCAAGCTTCAAACGCTTCTGCGGCTTTTGAGTTGTCATTTATAACTTGGAACTGAATCGACCCATAATTCCCCTGATACACTTAGAGAAATTGATAACAGACTCTATGCTTCTTTTATGGCTCTGAGGAGGCAACTCCAATCACATCACTATTGGCAGGCAATATTATTTTTTGACATGGTTGTAAAAGTATAAAGGGGCTTATGGCATTTGTTTAGATGAGGAATGGGCTCCCAAGCTGTGCTGGGGTTTACGGGACCAGATTAGTGAGAAGCCGAGGGAATATGATGTTTGCAAACAGGATATGATTTTATATAAGTTTGGGTTTCGTGCTCTGTTCTCTGGGGAAAGCCCTGCAGACAGCAGAGAATTCCACTTTTATCCTACAACAGACAAGCTCCCAGTGCCAAAAGGCAGAGAAATAAACATGGTCGATGTGCAGAGTCAGGCCCTTGATTGGAATGGGAGGAGCTGTGGAAGAAGCAGAACAATTCCCTACAAGGAATGAGGAACTTGCGGAGCACGCAGACTTCAGCCTGCCTAACTGATCAAAGATGTGCCAAAAGTGAGGCACTCCTGTGTTTGACCAAGTCACCTTTTCCAGCAGCAGCTTGATGAATCTGTGAACACAAAGCCAGCATTTTATTACAAAATGTTACTCTGTCCACATTCTATTGCTTACACCTAGATCTGACACACCATGGGGCTTAGGGAGCTCGTCTCTGAGTTTGGCAAGAGAAATGGGTGAGAAGGATTAGGTGATGCAGGGAGGTAATTTAAGGTTCCTTTCAATTGCTCTGAGGTGTTCTGTAGACATTTTCACTATTTACTAAAGTTTATACAGAAAGGCAAATTTGGGTGAAATATCTTAAATTTTCTTTCATTGTCAAAATTAAAATATAAGTTCTTCCTTCTGAATTTAATACACACACACACACACATGCGTGAAGAAATTTCTGTATGTTATTTTCTACCGCATTTAGACCTTCATGCTCTTCTCCAATTTATTGTACCTCATTGATTTTCCACATTTATTGTCCCCCATAACATTAAAAAAAAAAACAGTCCCGATGGTAACACTTTCAAAGGACTGCTCTGACTCCTCCTTTCTGTTAGGTTACAATATTTGAGAACAACTTTTATCTTATGACCAAACCTATGGGCATGTAGTTAAATTAAATGGTCCTCTGGGGAAAAAAAAACCCCAACATTTTAGATGTATCATATGCCATGAAATGATGAGTGAGGGGCAGGAAAAGTAAGATAAGCTTGTTATCAGTGACTGGGCAAGGTACAGGAATTCAAAGACTAATAAGACAAGACCACTACTCTCAGTTGCTCACGGCCTATCCATTGAGCTGGTTTGGTAAATGTTGTCTTAGGGGAGCATAAAGGAGGGGCTTCCAAAACATAAAATAAAGAGGGATGTGGGGGTTACTCAAGCAGCCATAAGCTAAATCTTCAAGAGCAGTTAACAATGAATGTAAGTGTGTGTGTTTGTGTGTGTGTGTGTGCATATGGATGTGGGGTAGGGGAGGCAGCCATTAGTTATATAGGCCATAATGACACACCATATTTTTGATGATTGCACCAAGCTGTTGTCAATTAGCAGGGATTTTTCTTCTTCCAGAAACAATCTAAGGTTTATGCCAAAAGTTTGAATGTTCCTAGGGTTTTGATATTGACTCAGAACCCCCTTCCTTTTATCATAAATATATGCACCATGTCTTACTCCCATGGAATTATCCTGAGAAGGCACAACACCTTTTGTAAAGTTAGTTGAAAGAGGAAGGGGTGGCATCTGGTTCTCACATACAGTAATCAGGTTAACGTCGGTTTCCCTTACCTTAATGTTCTGCTCAAACCTGGTTTGCAATCAGTTCTTCATTTCCTCCACTGCTACTATCAAAGATGCATCGCAGTCCTCTTTCCTCTGACACAATTAGAGGATTCACTCTGATCTGGAATTGCACTTTTTTCCCATCTTCTCTTCTCAATTATATTTGAATTTTCTTTTAGTTTTAAACTTGATGCAAATGATACTGGCAGGAACATCCCACAGCACCTGGAAAAGTAAATTGATAAGCCGCCTTAATGAAATTGTTTGAGAAATTTGTTCCATGATAGAGATTCAAAAAAAGATCATGTTGCCCCAGATTTGGAAAATATAGTACAAAATATTGTGCAAACAAGGGAATTCCTTCTAAATAACATAGGAAGTTTCAGTACTGCTATATTATGCTAATTGTGTATACTTAGTAATGGTTATAGATGTAGACAGAACTCCCTACAGAGATAAACATATATATATATATATTACTCTGTGTTTACTAAATATATGAAATTGTGTAGAATGATTAAGCATCTGATGTCAATTGCAGGAAAGAGGAAAATTAGAATTGAAAGCCTTAACTTCCTCCTTGATTCACTTAGCTGTAGCATCCCAACTGCAATTAAATTCTTTCAATTACTTTCACATTATGGCTGGATGCATTTTGAAATAATATTTCATTTTCCTATTTAAAGTAAACATGAATATAAACAAAGACATTAAAATTCTTTTGTTGTCAAAATGAGGTAGTTTAAATATGACATCATCACAGCTTCAGACCTGCTTTTCTGCACACTCGGGGCCACAACACCTATAAAAATGCACACGCAACTATATCAGCCCAAGTAATGTCTATAGCAGGGAAGAAAACATATCCATTTCTGGAATTTCTTGTTCTATAATTTTTCTGTGCTCTATAATAACTTTCTCCCCTTGCCTATGTGCCTTGATTACAAACATTCAGACAAGAAGAAATTCAGCCTTAGACTCTGCAATTGCTAAGGGAAATGATTCTGATGAAATTTAAGCTTCCATTTAACCCAGGAAATCTACGATTCTATGACATAAAAACTCAGAGAAATTAAAACACACTTCAATAAATTTGAATATACACAGCCATCTGCTGATTGCCACTGCTGACTGTCAATAAAACATGAGGGTTTAGGTCAAATAAAAATTTAGAGTTGACAAAGGAAATGGTACTCCCTAGCAAACAAAAATCTTGTGCCACCATCCCTATTGTGTGTCCTGTAGTGCAGCAAAATCGAGGCCCAGTTCAGCTTTGCATTCTGATGAGAAAAAAAACTGGATTTATATTTTCTTTTGTCATATTTCTACCCTAAATAGTTCCAGATCCTAATATTCATCCCTGCAACAATCTAATATCCAATATGTAATATTAATGTATTATGATTGGATTTGCTTGAAATATTTTGACAGTAAAGCCTAACTTCTAAATTCTCAAACAATACGTTGAAATGAATTAGTTTATTGACGCCTTGAGCCATAAGCAGGCCATCCACAGAAGTGCCTGGGACTTCATCATCTCAAACCCCTTAGAACGCAGAGCTCCTGACCCCTAGGCCAGCAGCATCATTATTGTACAGTGTCCTATTTTCAAATATAAAACAATAAGTAAAACAAAGGAATTAAAAAACTAAACACTGATTCATTTATCCTAGCAACAAAGAATATGTAGAATAATGAAATAAGACTATTAAAAGGCTAATACATTAGAGAATTATATGCATCCAAAACCATAGGTTAAGTTATTCTATTATAATATTCTGAGTACTATTATGATTTCTGTAGCCTCTATTATTTACTCTGCATACATGTAGGTATCCTTTATGATTCTGTTTAAATACTTCTCAAAATGATCCTATGTCATTTTGAAATGTGGCCATTCAAAGAAATAGCAAATCAAGGTCTACACATAGTTAAATCATTCTCTGCTAAAGAGCTTATTGTTTTTCTTTACCTATTACCCCTCATTCATTTATCCATTCACTTATTTAATAAATATGCACTTAATAAGTTGTACTTCAACATTTATCCATTCACTTATTTAATAAATATGTACTGAGAGCCTCTTGTGTGCTAAGTATGGGGCAACCTTTAGCCTTTAGCCTCATTCTTTCTTTTCTAATGTTCTTTTATTCTTTCCTTTTTAATTCCCACTCATTTCTCTTATTATTATAATTTTCATTTAGACTCTATATTAATCTTCCTCTATGCCTATTCATCAGATCTAGTAGGAAAGACCTGGGAGATCATGGGAACATGAACAAAAGGCAATTGGAATATCTGGACTCTTAGTTGAACAAGAGCTAAAGTCATTTTTCTAATGAAATGTTTCAACAGGCTGCCTTCCTGTCTCAGCATACTTTGATGGAGGCATCTACTCATCCTGAGAGCTAGGAGGTACAGTTTCCAGCATTACCCCAGCATTCCATTAATAGAAAGTGTGACAGAAATCAAAAGCCCAGCACTATTATATGCACACTATTCTCTGCACTATTTTCACAGCTTCTGGGACTACCACAGTTTGGGACAGAATTCATTCACTTATTCATTTATTTATACAACAAATATTTATAGATTGCTATTATAGGCCAGGAACTGCAGATATAGCACTGAACAAAACAGGAAAATTCTGTTCTGATGGACCTTGTATTCTAGTGGGCAAGATAAATAAAGGGATATATGTAACTTTAAATATATGTGCAATGAAGAATTTTGGAAAAAGGAAAGCAAAGAAGGGGGTATAGAACTGGTGGTTACTGGGAGGTGTTTCCTTTTGGAGATTAGAATCTGTGGATGAGGAATGACCTGGGTGTCCTGCCTTCTTATGGTTAGTGACTTAAAGTGGGATACAAGGAATAATGAAATCTTTAAGGAAGGTTCAAGGCAGAGTGGTGGGGAAGCAGTTGAGAGTTGGGGTGGGGTTGGGGACTTGCCAAGACTGCTCAGAGTTCCGAGGCCCTATTTTCAGTCCCATCGTGATGATGTGGACAGCTAGGAAAAGGCTTGTTATCCAGAACACACAGAGGTTCTGACCTCCCTTTTGACTCCTGAATTGAGGCATAGGGAGAGGGGGGAGAAGAGGGCAAAGTGGATTTACAGCTGAATCCTGAGGTTGTGATATCTCTCTTAAGATCTGCCCATGGTGGTCTGGAGGAGCTTGGAAGTGGGAACAGATTTATCTGAACACTCAAAGATCTGGGACTTGATAGTAGGTCCTGGGCAGTAAGACATCTGGGCGGCTCTAGGTCCCAGCAGCAGGTGTGTGCTTTGGGGTTCCCAGTCTGTGGGGCATTATTTGGACATAATTTACTATTTAAATTGTGCAGTTGCAAATTAGATACAGTACTCTAACACCTACCCATTTCCAAGTGTAATGAAAATGTCCTGGCATTTGCATGACATTTTCCATTGCCTTTTCAAGTGCATTTTACTGGCTTCTTGAATGACACTTGAATTGTGACCCCAGTTGATTCTGGCTGGTTCTCTTGATTTATTCCCAGGTAGTGGGATAATGGAAATTAACTTGCTGATCCCATTAAGTGGTGCATGGCTTGAAGATGGACTTGTCAATTTTTACACAGCCAACTGTGTGTTGTGTGTAGTGCAAGGGAACGTACCATGGAGTCTGAAATCCAGGGCTATTTGTAATTACTTTCAGTTTCTGACCCTTCGTTTCCTCAATATTGAAAGGGACTAATTAATGAAAATTGGCTAAATTATTTAAATATGTGCTGTAACGATCTAAGAGGAAGAAGAATCCTTAAATTTTACCGTAACAGTCTCCAGAGGATTGACTTTAATGATGAGGCTATCAGTTAGGTGGAGGGACAGGTGAGATGCCCTGGAATAGGTGGGGCTGAAGGGAACTCTTTTAAACATACTCTTTTGGTTCTCACAGACTTGGGCTGATTCACAACCTCACAGTAGAGAAAAACCACCAATAATCTACCTTAACTCTGCTAAAACCATCAACAATCCTGAGTCTTACTATCAAATAAGTAACTCAGGCTTCCTAGTCTATGGAAAAGGAAACCAAGGCTCAGAGAGACAAGTAACTTGTTCAAGTCACACAATTAGTAAGTGGTGGAGTAGAGGTCTGCCTGGATTACCGAGGTCTTAACCACAACACTACGCACACACAACTCATCATAATTTCAACCTCATAAGATTGTCAACACCTCTTTCCCAAATGAGAATAGCCCTAGCCATAAGAAAGCATGGTTGCTTCTTTTGCCAAGAGCATTCTCTTTTTTATTGAAAGTCCTATAAGAGTATTAAATCCATACACTCCAACATCATTAATTTGGGTAGAGCAAATTATGCAGCTGTACACAGCATTTCAACCCTAAGTAAAATGCTGGAAAATCTCCACTCTTGGAGGAAACCACTGTGGGATGAGTTAGAGAGAATCTCATTTCACACACTAAGTCAGAGTTATTCTTATTAAGCTGTTCTTGGTGGGAATGGGGCTCTAGCCTTCTCTGCCTAAGGAATAAAAAGAAATATCCTTCATAGAGTATGAACATCAGATTAAATGAAGAAGCAGTAGGAAAATACTGAAGTGGTATTACTTGGCTCTATCTCTAACTCCATCTTAGTAGGACTGACCAGCAGGTCACTGAAGCTGTGAATAATAACAATAGAGACTCTTAAATTCTTTGACTGACCATGTAACCCACAGGAATCCATATATTACTTGGCAAATCCAGGAGTCCATCAGTATCATAAGTAAGGATCCTCACAGTCTTAATATGTTGCACTTCTGCCAGAACAAACATGTTCCTGTACTTATTCTTGATACTGGCAAGTAAATAGCAAAGGGATATTTCTCTGAAGATGAAGAGCGACTGGCAATTGCACATGCAAGGTCAGCAGAGCTGCCAGAAAGCAGTCGATCATCTTGGAGGGGGATTTGTGGTAGTGCATCAGTTCACACAGGCATGGACCTTGTCTCTCTCCAGCCGCCGCATGAATAGTTCAAGCCTTCTTTCCATATGGAATATCGGTCACAGTATCCATCCATCATATCCATCCTTTCACTTGGAAACTGAAGGTCTTCCCTGTAGCTGCTCTGTTTCTTTTTCATCTTACCATGACTAAAGAAGCTAAGGTGTAGGCATTATAGCCTACAAGTGGTCCCAAGGGAATGGGCTGTCATTCATGTCTTCCTCTCAGTATTGAACAAAAGACAGAAAGCATGTGGGTTCACCCACCCATTGTTGTCATAATCCATCCTAGCTCCATTTCAGTGGTCTCAGGATTTCAGCAGAACATCTAACATGAAATGAATATCTACATTCAAGGAGCTAACATGTTGTAACACATGAGAGAAGGGAGAACACCCATTGTTAAAGGCCACAGAGCCAACTGAAGAAAAATACAACAACAACAAAAAAATACCATAGGTTCTGTTTCAAGAATTATGGCTCTCACCACTATCCAATGGAAGAAAAACGTGACAATCACCCAGAGATATACAGGGCTCTCAAGAGGTTTTGCACTGTTGCTACCTAAGTTGTTACTTAAGTAACTGCCTCTGAGTGGTTTTATGATTTTATGGGATGTGATCTTCCACTCAGCCTGAGAGTCAGAGAAACCTGTAGTGCAAAGTCTCTGTTAATTACCATTTCACTTATTTGAGCCTCAGTTTCTCCATCTGTAAAATAGTGCTAATTAGCCCTCCCTCAGTGGATTCTTGTGAGGATCAAATGTGATGATGTAGATTATCAACAGTAGCTGGAAGTAGAGATTAGTACTTCTCCTGGTTAGGGCCAGTTCTGCTGAAAATAAAAAGGCTGTTATCTCAAGGATATGATTTAAAAGGCTCTCCAAAGCCCTGCAACCCTGAGGTCTCCCCTGACCCGGACACCTAACAGTGCTCTACCATTACATCAGCTTTGGAGACCCTTGTAAAGGAGTGGACATCGTTTTCAGAAGTCCTTGTGTTAGAGCACATGGAGAGAGAGCCTTGATTTAAGCCTAGATTTTACAATATCTAGATTCAAACCTTCATACTGTGATTTCATCAGAAGGGCTTCTCCACCTCTTAAGTGGAGATTCTGATCAGACAGGACTGGCTCAGGCCGAGGTTCCTAATTTCTAACAAGCACCCAGGTGATTTCAATGCTGCTGATCAGTGAACCACACTTTGAGAGAAAAGATCTCATACGACCACGAATGGGCAAATCATTGAACTTTTCTGGGTCTCAGTTTCTTGACCTATAAAGGAGAGTTGATGAATGGAAGGAGCAGCTTTATTATCCGATATGGATCAATTATGGCATTTGGATGTAGTGATCTGTCATCCAAATTTAAAACAGCTTTAGTTTTAAATAATTTTTCTCAAGAAATCAGCTAGTTGAGAGGAATTTTTAGATTGCATTTTAAAACTTTTTAGCTACAGCTAAGTCCTGCCAAGTAATGTATCATTATCGTATTGATTTGTTCTCATTTATTAATTCATTCACTTGACAAAAATTTGCTAAGCAAACTATGATTTGTCAGATCCTGAAGATATAGTAAAGACAGACACCCATGGCCCTGCCTTCATGGTGCTTACACTAGCTCTCATGATGTCATTAAGAAGAGATCTGGGCCGGCCGTATAGCCCAGTGGATACGGTGCCGGCATACCACATGGGAGGCCCCGGGTTCGGTTCCCGGGGACCTCTCCTAGCGGGCAGACCGCCTTGAGAATGGCAAGCCGCCATGGGCAGGGCAAGAAGCTGCCACGGACATGGCAAGAGCCGCCACGGGCAGGGCAGGTCGCCCGCGGATGGAGCGCAGCCAGCCACCCGCGAACTGAAAGCCAGCTGTGAACGGACGCAGAGACCGCCCACAAGCGGGGAAAGCCGCGCCTGCGCAGTGACCACTCTCGGCGCGTCGCCGCAGCGGGGGGAAGGGAAGATATGTAAT
>PVKH010003496.1:0-24874 GCA_004027955.1 Chaetophractus vellerosus
AGCCGCTGTGGGTGGGGCAGAGCCACCGTAGGCAGGGCAAAAAGCCGCCATGGGCAGGGCAAAAAAAAGCCACCACGGGCAGGGCAAAAAAAAGCTGCCACAGGCAGGGCAAAGTCACCACAGGCAGGGCAAGCCACCCACGAACGGAGCGGCACCACCCACAAACGGAAGCAAAAAGCAGCCCGCAAACAGAGCAGAGCCGCCTGTGCAGTGAGCTGACTCAGCGAGTTGCCGCAACGGGGGGAGAGAGAGCAGACATAGAAGAACACAAAAATGAACACAGCAAGAGCAAGCAGAAAGGGAGGATATGAAACAACAACAAAAAAATAGGTAGAAATTAAACCCAAATCTAAAATGCAAATGTATCGTCAAGGGAAGTTTGTTTTCCTGCTTCTCCCAATGTCAATATGCATATATGCCCATTGCCTAGGTGTTTGGGCTTCTGGAGTCTTCACTCCATTTAGGTACCCCAGTGCAAACTTTGATTCTGCTTGTAGCCTGGCTTTTTTATTTGACCCCTTTGTTTCCTTGACAAAATCCAGTCTCTAGGCATTCAGTGATCAGTAGATAAGATCAGGTCAAACGCTGTTTTTGAAACCACTTAATCCTTATGATTCAAGGTTGTTTTGTTATTGGCTTCTGAACACTTCCATTAATTTTTCATCACCTCATTTGGAAAAAAGTTATATATATAAATATATAAAGATATATATATTCCAGCTATTTTAAGAGGGCTATCCATACTATAAAGATTTTACTATATTTCAGGTTGACTGTATTGCTGGAAATGCAAGTCCAAATCCTTAGTGTTTAAGGGAGCTAAAGTTTCCTCTAATGTATATGATATAATTATCGCCTTTAAATATATAACTAGATGGATAGATATAGAACAGATTTTTTTTTTCTTCAATACCCTTTTGTCTTGTACTCTAAAATTCAAGCCAGGGGCCGGCTTGAGAGCCCAGTGGATAGGGTGCCGGCATACCACATGGGAGGCCCCGGGTTCGGTTCCCGGGGACCTCTCCTAGCGGGCAGACCGCCTTGAGAATGGCAAGCTGCAATGGGCGGGCCAGAGCCGCCGTGGGCAGGGCAAAAAGCTGCCACGGACAGGGCAAAAGCCACCACGGGCAGGGCAGGTCGCCCGCGAATGGAGTGCAGCCAGCCACCCGCGAACTGAAAGCCGGCCGTGAATGGAAGCAGAAGCCGCCCACAGGCGGGGAAAGCCGCGCCTGCGCAGTGACCGGTCTCGGCGCATCGCCACAGTGGGGGGGAAGGGGAGATATGTAATAAAATAAATAAATCTTTAAAAAATAAATAAATAAATAAATAGATAAATAAAATTCAAGCCATATTTGTTTATTGTTGATTTAGAAACATGAAATTTATATTCTTATAAAGTAACTTTCTCAATATTTTTGACCACTAATTATTAAATAATGATACAATAATCTTACTATTTTTGGTCTAATCATAATTGCTTTTTTATTCTTTCAAATATACTTCAAGAAATTTAAGCAGTTTGAAGATGAAATTCTCTCTTCCTGAAATGTTTATTTTAAAAATATTTTATATGTGGTAGAAAGTACCACTCATAACTATTATTTTGGAAAATTATCTCATGCAATGCTAATGAACAGTAAAGAACAGTTTTCTTCATTCAAATTATGGGAAAAAATGTGTCATTTTAAACCAAATGTGTCATTTTATCAACTATAAATGTGTGAAATTCCTAATGCTTTGTTTTATTTTTTGGAGATATGCATTTCTCTTTTAGAAAAAAAATATAATTTTAGCATGAAAAAATTTGGCTCATTAATATGCTTTCTTATCAGATAAAAGGGGGTGTATGCCTGGTAATAGAGCTTGAGAGGAGCTATGGATTAACGAGGGAACTGGCCTTAAAATTTCATTCCCACATCTACTTGTTTACTTCTTTATCTTGTTAACTTGTAATGTACATTTATCTGAGACAGTGATGACTCAGCCTGTTTAAAAGGTAGCTTATAATCCAATCACACTAATTTTTTTTTTTAAAGATTTATTTATTTTATTACATATCTCCCCTTCCTCCCTGCTGCGGCGACACGCCGAGACTGGTCACTGCACAGGCGCGGCTTTCCCCGCTTGTGGGCGGCTTCTGCTTCCATTCACGGCCGGCTTTCAGTTCGCGGGTGGCTGGCTGCACTCCATTCGCGGGCGACCTGCCCTGCCCGTGGCGGCTTTTGCCCTGTCCGTGGCAGCTTTTTGCCCTGCCCACGGCGGCTCTGGCCCGCCCATTGCAGCTTGCCATTCTCAAGGCGGTCTGCCCGCTAGGAGAGGTCCCCAGGAACTGAACCCAGGGCCTCCCATATGGTATGCCGGTGCCCTATCCACTGGGCTATCGAGCCGGCCCCAATCACCCTAATTTAGATAAATTAGTTTTCAACAAGAAATGGTGTCCTAAATTATAAAAATGATATCATTCACAAATTGTTTGATCTAGATGTTTTAAATCCTAGATTATTTTCAAATATAAGAAACACATATAATGTTTTTTAAGCTAGATTTTCCTTATACTGTGCTAAGCTCTATACCTTTGCTCTCGTACACTTTCAGGTCCTGCAAATTGGCTCCAGCTTAGTAAGACATTCAAGTGAGTCTCTGCCTTCTAAAGTCTGCTCTTGGTTTAGTACTTTAAAGAAATGGCAGTACCTCATCCTTACTTACTTCATCCAGGAATTTAGTTCTTCTTAGTTATTTCATCATTCAACATGTACTAATTTTCTTCACATATTCCTGACCATTTTTTCTCTTTGTCTTTCACTGGATCATCATTTCCACCTTCTCCATTTATAGAGGCATTCTCTGAAATTCTCCCCTCTTTTTCCCTCTGGTCCTCATGCCTTTGACTGCTTCTAATATCACATTTTTGAGGATGTTCCCTCTATCTACATATCTAACTATATCAATAAAACTCAACTAATCAGATTAGTTACTACTTAAACTGAGAGGATGCAAAATAAACTAACCATCCTCCTTTCAAAATGTGTCCCACTTACTGATATCTTTATTTGTGTTCATGACATCATGTTTCTCCAAAGGCTTGAAATTTCAAATTTGTCTTTAGGATCTTGTTTTCCTAATCTTATTTACCTCCTCCATTCAATTATAAAGGCAGTGTTGATTTTTTTCCCCAAGTCACATGCTTCTGTATCAAATTCTTCTTTCCTTTAAGTACCATACTATGCAATCCATCCTCTACCTATCACTGGTATTATTTTACAAAAATAGTGTTTATATCATTATCACTCCCCTGCTCAAACATTTTATATAACTTTCCATTTCTATAATATCCAAGCACCATAGTATGCCAATCAAGTTCTTTTACTTACTAAGATTACCTTTAACTCTTGCCTTTAAAACACACAAACTTTGAACCAAAGTCTATCGCTGTTATGTTCCCAGATGTACGTCTACTCTGTACCTCCATGCCTTTATTTGGTTACTTCCTCTGCCTGGAACATAGATGAACAATTGTTTCCTTATTTCCACCTGCTGAAAACTTTTGTATCATTTAAGGATTAAAAAAACATAAGTCACCAACTCCATGAACCTATTCCTTATATTTTTATCAGAAGCAATATCCCCTCTAACTGAACTTAACAAAATAGTATTTTATACCTGTCTCATTTCCCCTATTAAACTCTAAGTTTCATGTGATGAGAACTAGGTATATCTACAGCATCTGGAATAGCTTTAATTCAGAAGTGGGTAAAAAGAAATGAATTAAAATTAGTGTCTTTTAAGAAGGAAACTGCTCGTGGAAGGTTATTTGTGTGTGTTTTTTTTCTAAATAGTGTGTTGTCTCTTTTCTAGAGTTGTTGATTGCTTCAGATGGTTTTCAGTAAAAGATGAAACATTATAGCCTCAGTGACTCCCCTTATGAAGGAAATCTTCAATGTTGTTTATTGTTATACCTGACAAGGCCTAATACTAAGTCCTAGTACTTAGCAGCACAGTACAGTGGCATAAACATTAGCTTCATTTTCTGGAGCCCTGTGTTCTCATTTCATTTTGCCTACTAGCATGTTACATGACCTGGAGCAGTCATCCTGCTATATATCTGGTTTCCCTACTTTAAAATAAAAAATTGGGTTACATTGTCTCTCTATTGCCTTCAAACTCAAAAACCCTACAATTAGGGAGTGGATGTGGCTCAAGAAGTTGAGTGCCCACCTCCCACATGGGAGGTCCTGGGTTCGGTTCCTGGTGCTTCCTAAAGAAAACAAACAACAAGCAAAACAATGAGCAAAAAGACAAGGGAGCCAACTCAGGGGAGCAGAAGTGGCTCAGTGATTGAGCACCAGCCTCCCACATACGAGGTCCCAGGCTCAAAACCCCAGTACCTAAAAAAACAAAAAAAAAAAAAACACAAAAAAAACAAAAAACTACATTTTTAATTGTTAAAGCTAAACTTCACTTTCCAACTTAAATCAAATCTCTCAGGAGTTTATCTAAAACAATGACCTAGAATACAAAAATGGAGTAAGTTCAAGAGTCTTCTATATCAGACCAAAAGGGAGAGTGGTTTATGAGTCACAGGGAAAGCTACAGCCATTTACCAGCTGTGTGGAAACCATGAAATGACCTGAACTTGTTCATCCATTGCCAGTGCTGACACAAGCCTTAATACAACTAGAAAGTAGCACTGCACATGTTATGCCTTGATTTAGATCTACTATAGCCATTAAATGCCTTGGAAAGTGATGATCAGGAGCCATGAAGAGGTGAATGTAATTCACTCCTGGAAGAGCTTACAAAACAAAACTTACAGTCTTTTCCTCTCAATCCCTGTTGAGACTGTATCTTAAATTTCTGTACAATTAGAACAAACTCTGATTTTTCTTATAACAATAACCTGTTTAGGGATTTAGCTAGTGCTAACTATTTTGAGATAGAGGACCTTTACAGAGAAAGCTATTTGTGTATATTCACTGTAAGCTCTCTCTAAACTTCCATATAAAAAGGTTGTGCACACTCTCCTGTAAGATGCCAGGTTTTGTAGAGTGTGAAACATATCTTGACAGTTTAATTTGAAATAGCTATTGAGCATGAAAGAAAGAAAGAAAAAAACACCTGTTGCAAAGCAAAATAAACAAAAAATTCCCTGAAGAGTTTTTCAAAGTAGAAACAATCAGAGAGAATCTATTCAGTGATAATGAATTAATATATCAAATGGTAGAACTGTTACCAGAATATATGCATCAAGAATTGCTGCTGTGGGGAGAGGGTGTAGCACAGTTGGGTGAATGCCTGATTCCCATGGATGAGGTCCTGGGTTCAAGCCCCAGTGCCTCCTAAAAAAAGAAAAAAAGGAAAAAAAATTGCTGCTGAGATATGTTGTCCTTTATTGGGCCTTGGGAAAGTACCTTAAATTTCCCGATTTCAGATACTTCATTTACCTGATTAATAGTAATGTTATGAGAAAACAATGAGAAATTAAATATAAAACATAAGCTTAGATAGAGGATAGTCATTAAACATTAGCTGTTCTTTGAGAGATATATAGAAATCAGAAAATATCAGATAAGAATTTGAATATATATATATTCAAATCGGGAGATCAAATATACTTCATGGCAAATATACTTAATTTTGCTATATGGTAAAAATGTGGTAGAGTTCACTTCAGCATAAGCTTTGCATTATGCCATACTACCAATGACAGACCAGTTTCAACTTTTGACCACAGGTCTCTTACATATTTGTTTATATGATGCCTATGATAGCTTTACTTGGGAATTTTAAATATCTAAAATCTTACCAGGCTACACATACTTGGAAGTATTTCAAAATATTCCCATATAGTCCCATGTATCTTTAAAATCCCCACAGGTGGTCAAGCTACATTTATTCACTATGGGATCACTAATTCCATCTTCAGTGTTTCATTTTAGGGTTCCTTATATTTCCAGGATATAAAAAATTCCTCTGCATGAATTGAAGGGAACAACACATACCTTAAAATTGGTGTTTCAGTAAACCACCATCAGATAAAATGAAAAACTTAAAAAAATTAAATGATGGAGTAATATCTCTCTCATATATGTTTTCACTTTTATAGCCAAATTTTATTTTACATTTAAAAATTTAAACAGATAATTGCAAATTCCTACCACTCTATCTCTGTTTGATGTACATACCCTGCCTTATTTTCTGATCAAATTGCATATAAAATCTCAACCAATGTAAGCAGAAGTGAATGGTGAAACATGAGGATCCTTTGGAAATATAAACAAAGAAAGGCAAAAGCAAATTGTGAATATTAAGACTAACCTATTAGGGATCTAAATGTAGATTTCTTATTTAACTAATTCTAACAAGTTTTATTCTAGTATACCAGCTGCTTAAAAGCAGTGAGAAGCTTGAAAAATAAAGACACGGAAAGATACAGAAGAATATGTATTGTAGGCTATAATTTGTGTCAAGAAAGTTGGAAAGAAACTATATATAAATATATGTGAGTGTATTGCACATACCCATAGAGCATATATAAATACCACACATGTATATAACCAACACACACACAATATTCCTGAAAAGATATTTATCTTATTATCTGGAGGGGTAACTGAGTGTCCAGACGGCAAAGTTGGGAGAAAGACTTTCACTGTTTATCTTTTGATAATTTATAAAATGTTGAACTATGGGAGCTTGTTAATGATTCAAAAACAAAACCAAAATTAACAAAAAATCAAATTGGTTTATCTAATTTGACTTAATCAAAAGTTGTATCACTTCACGTGTCTAGGTAAAAACTTTTAATTTAATGATACATATTATTCAATTGTATCATATTTACAGCTAAAACTGACTTTTGTTAAAATAAGTAGTTACAATTACAAAAGGGTGAGTACATGAAATGCTAATTTCCAAGAGTAAAATAAAACTATATAGATATCCACAAATAATTGTTCTTATATTATCAGAATAAAATTTTTGCAAAGGCGTGGTTGATGAAATGCAAAATACTAGTTTTCAGAAATAGCTATTTCCAAATATAATGTATTTTTTCCCCCAGCTGAAAGTAAAATCCACTTCCTTTCATAACATGTCAGAGGTGAAATTTTCAAGAAAATGATTCAACCATTTCTTTTTCAAATATATCTTCAGACTTATTCTCTCTCATCTCCTTTTCTAGCACTCCATTGTACTTTTCACTGATCCTTCTATTTTTCTTTTGCTCTTTTCTATATTTCCCTTCCTTATTTCTCTTTAGGCCTGGATATTTTATACTGACTTATCCTTCAGTTCTCCAATTCTTATTTTAGCTCTGTCAAACTTACTGCTAAACCAAGCCATGGTGTTCTTAATTTTAATTAACGTCCTTTTTTAATTTTTTTAGATTTTCAAATTACTTATTTTTTACAATTTTCATTTATAAAAATCTTTACCCTGTCTTTTAAGTTCTTCAACATATTAATCAGTGATTTTACAGCTGGTCTGATAACCATTTGAATCTCCTGAGGATCTGTTTCTATTGTATGTTTGCTTGTTTTGTTTTGTTTTTTAAATCTCTACTTTGTTCTACCATCATTACTTGTCATCTTGTATGACTACTTATTTTACATTAGGTCTCAAACATTGTATATAAAAAATTGTAAGGACAATTTGAGTCTCTGGGTTATGCTATTTTCCCCAGAGAAGGTGTGCTTATACATCTGGTATTCAGCTAGCAGAGTAGTTGCATCAACCCAACATCATAATGCTGTACCATTAGAAGTTTAGAGGAAGCTGGGCCACAGTATTAGGGAGTACTGGTCTATTTTTAGTTTACTCTTACTTCTAGGGTGACCCCTTTGTGATTCCAATAAAAAGAATGGGATGTTGAATAGAACTCTGCCCCCCTTGGCTTGCCCTGAACTTCTATTTTGGTCCTCCCAGTCCCACAAATCTGGTAAAAAAATAAAAATAATAAAAAAACCCCACTTTTGTTCAACATCTGTCTCTTAGCCACCCTTTGAGAAATGGAAGAAGCCTCTTTGTAAAAGTAGTTCTAAATATCGGGTTCAAAGTTTAGGTGTTCCCTCCTTTCCTGATCTTATATGGTATGTGCAATTTCTCACTGCCTTGGAAAGATGAATTGTCAGTACTGCTTGATAGAACTTCTCTGCTAATTATTTTTTGGTGTTTTGCTTTACATGAAATAATTAAGAGAGACTCAGCATGGAGCATGTCAATCAACATTATAACCCTCTCTCTCCCATTAATTTGCAAATATAATTATCAAAAAAGAATTTTCAGCTATAAATATAAAAGCTATTATAAAATCTGAAGATACATTATTGAAGAAAATATATATATTTTTAAATTAAGGGTAATTAAAATACTTTATAACCCAAATGAAAAAGATTTTTTGAAACGTCTATCTTTAGAGATAAATGCAACTTCTCAAAATAAATTTTACATGTCATGTCAGTTTTTGATAAACATGAGAGGAAACAGGTTGACCAAATTTGAATACATATATGTATATTTTAAGCCCCACAATAAAAAAGAAAATTATTATATATCCACCCCTTTCTGCTTGTTCTTGCTGTGTTCGTTTTTGCGTTCTTCTGTGTCTGCTTGTCTCCCCCACGTTGCGGCGACCCGCCGAGTCAGCTCACCACACCATGGCCTTGCCTGCTTGCGGGTGGCTTGCCCTGCCCGTGGCGGCTTTGGCCTGCCCGCGGCAGCTTGCTTTCTCAAGGCGGTCTGTCTGCTCAAGGAGGCCCCAGAACCGAACCCGGGGCCTCCCACATGGTAAACCGGTGCCCTACCAATTGAGCTACAGCCGGCCCCCATAATAAAATTTTAATGGAACAATTAGGATAAATATTGGAAGCAGTAAAATGGAGACTTGACTACAGAGAAAACTGAATCAAAATATGCTGATGATATAAAAATACTATAACAATATATATTAAATATAAAAGAATAAGCATGGAGTTTCAAAATGTGAATAATAGAAGATATTGTAAAAGGGAGAATAAGAATTATGTAGTTTGTATGAAAATTTATTATTGAATACATTTTCACTTAGTACAATGTGCTCTGAGTTTAGACATGAAACACTCGAACTCCAATCAAAATCACTAATTCAAGATCAATATCAATATGCATTCTTTTTCATTATATGTTAAAAATATGATTCTTAACCTAATAGATAGATAGAAAAAGGTATAATACAAAGTACAAGTCAGATTAAATTCAATTTCTCAATGTAACACTCAAGGTCAAAATGCAATGCAACAGGGTGGTGGGAATGTGGAGAAGCATGGGAAAAATACAACTGGAGTGACCTATGGAGTGTGGATAATAGTAATAATATAATATTCTTGCATCTATGCCAAAGATGTACTGTGTTGATAATGGGGGGAAATGGAAAAAGTGTGTCAAATGTACGCTGTGGACCTGGTAATAATTGGATGATATTATCTCATAATCTGTAACAAATATTCCACCAAGGTGTGTTGTGTTGATAGAGGTGTGTGGTTTGGGAATTCTGCACATGTGCATGATTGTTTTGCAAGCTTACAAGTTCTGTCATAAAAATATATTTAAAAAATAAGGTGGGTTGGGGGAAAAATACACCAAATATAAGATAAGGACTATAATTAGTAGTAAGATTTATAATTTGTAACAAATGTCTCACGACAATGCAAGGTGTTGGTGGAGGGTTGATGCATGGGACCCCTGCATGATGTTATGAATGTTTGCTTTGTAAGTTCACAACTTTTACTATACACTTATTGTTTATGTATGTTCATGTATAAATGATATAAAAATAATAATAATAATAGGGCGGGTTGGGGAAAATACTTTGGTTAGTATTAATATTTTGAGGACGTTCTTTAATCATCAGTTAAAAATGTTCCACAACAATGCAAGGTATTGGTGGTAGGGTGGGGTATAAGAGCCCTGTATGATGTTATGTATGTTTGTTTTGTAAGTTCACAACTATTACTATATACTTATTGTTTATATATGTTCATGTATGAGTGATATACTTCAATAAATTTTAAAAATTTAAAAAAATGCAATGCAACAATGCCTTTTAGATCTCATAGGCAAAAGAAAATTCTGAACCAAGCAAATTTTACTTGGGCAAAATTCCAGTCATATACAAAGACAGACCAAAAAAATACATTTGAGATTTCTAAAGTGTTTAAATATTTACATAGTAGACACTTTCATTAAGCCATTTTGGATGAGTGTTCTTTCAAAATACTGGTCATATAACAGATGAAATTATTAAAAGTATGTATTGTTTAATTTTGAGAAGTGATATTTTCTAATATTTTAATAAATATAATATTAAAATATTATAAAAGGCAGAATGGTTTTTATATGTCTAAATATAGATATTTATAAATTTGGGTTTAATTTGATAGAAATTGAAAAATATAGGTAAAGGAGGGAGTCGCTGAGGCCAAAGAGAGAACACTTATATTCCAGTAAACGAAAGTCCAGTTATGATTTTTAATTATATGATACTAGACAAATATAGAAAATGATATAGTTCACTGGGAGTTTAAAATAAGTGTTGACCTTAACAATTAAGTAAAAATATAAAAGAAAATCACATATGATACTTGCCAGAAACCATAATAAAGTCACAAAAAGGCATTCATATTAAGAAAAATAAAATAAGAAACCATAAAATGTAACTTAGTGGTTACAAGTATACGCAATATAACTCTAAATATATTTTATCTAAATTGAAAGTTCAAAAGCCTATACACACAACAAAATTCAGTGATGTGCTGTATCCTGGATAACAGCTTTAAAAGTCTCAAAGTTTTAACAGAAATCATTAGGCAAATAAATATACCAACATAAGAAATGGGGACCATAGCTTAACATTAGAAAAAAATGGAAGGGTTAAGCCATTAAAAAATACCATATTACAACAAAAGTACAGTGAAAAAATTAAACAAAACCACAGGAAAAGTGAAAATGTGAAGCAATTGGAGTTAGAATTATACTTACAAACCGAAAAATTTACTTCATCATCTGTTTGCTAGTTAAAGTAAACAACAAATCGATAAAGAAATAGAAAATACAAACACAAATAATAAAGTAGAATTTGCTATTTTAAATTGGATTTTATGTTCCTCAAAACAAAGATATTCATACATTCAGCTTTCATTCGTGTTGAATCAAGAACTCACCAAAATTGAACTATACAACTTTAAAGTATGGTTGCCAAAAAGTACAGGGTGCCTAATTAGATTTGAATTTCAGATAAACAAATAAGTTTTTTAATATATGTATATTTAGGATACAATTTATAATAAAAAATATATTCTTGATCAATTCGAATTTAATTGTGCATTCTGTATTTTTATTTGCTAAATCTGGTGACCTGGCTTTAAAAAAACCTCACTCGCTACCTAAAAGCAGAATTTTACATTTAATGACAATGGCACAAAAAAAAAAAAAGGAGAAAGAATTATCAACAGTCAAACCCAAACAATCAAACTAATTGAATGCTCTACAAATTGAAAATTTAAAATATTTTACTAAAAATCACTTGGCTAAAGAAAGGATTAAAAAACCACAAGAGAATATTTTTAAATGAGAATTTTGAAAATGCTTGTAATGGTCTGGAACCTTTGCTACACAAAGTACCTTCCATGGAACAATAGCATTGCTTTGGATCTTGTATAAATAATGCAGAATCTTAGGATCCACCCCAGGCAAGTAAATCAGATTCTGAATTTAACTGGGAATTTAATAAGATTCCCAGATGTTTAATAAACATGAATGTTTAAGAAACACTGATATAAATAATTCAGCCAGTGAGGTACTGAGAGGAAAAATAAAATCCTACCTTTAAAGCTTTTTCATTGCCAGAAAAGAAAACAAACATTTTCAATTCATCTCAGTTTTGTTCTTTTAGTCATTTAAAAGTAAGGTAAAATTGGAAGAAAGAATTGATAGAATAAGGTAGAATGCATAAATAATTCTAATCATTAATGATTAAAAAGATCTAAGATCTAGGTGTTTAACAATAATAAAAAAGTTAAAAATTCTGTTAAATAATAATAAGATAGTAATTATATTTTTGAAATGAAAAAGAAGATAAGGGGCTGGCTGTAGCCCAGTGGATAGGGCGCTGGTACACCACATGGGAGGCCCTGGGTTCGGCTCCCGGGGACCTCTCCGAGCGGGCAGACCGCCTGAGAAGGCAAAGCTGCTGTGGGAGAGGCAGAGCCATCATGGGCAGGGCAAAAAGCCACCACGGGAAGGGCAAAGCCGCCACGGGCAAGGCGAGCCGCCTGTGAATGGAGCAAAGCCACCTGCCAACGGAGCAAAAGCCTCCCGGGAACCGAAGCAGAGCCGCCCACATGCGGGACAAGCCGCCTGTTCAGTGAGCTGACTCAGCATGTCGCCGCAGCGGGGGGAGACAAAGCAGACGTAGAAGAACACAAAAAATGAACACACAGCAAGAGCAAGCAGAAAGGGGAGGGATATGTAACAACAACAAAAAAGAAGATAAAACAACTCATTTAAATAATTTTATAGTATATAATATGTTTACCTATATCATGTATGTTAATTGATAAGAAATGCCAAGAAATCTTAGTTTCTTCAAAAAATACAACTTAAGATAAAATATAAAACATTGATATTAACATATCATGAAGTTGAAATGCCTTGAACCATAAAAAAGAAATTGTACTTGAAACAATTTAGTAAATATCTTGTCATAGATCCAATGATGATCCAATAATCACTGTGTTCTTCCCTCTTTTATTCCTTTTCCTTTTCTTTACCTTCATTTCCCCATCCTTTCCTTTTCTACTTTCCTGCCTTTTTACCGTTTCCATATTTTTTTTCCTTTCAGTAACTTATGAAGAAAAGGGTAATTATAAAAGCTCTGCTCAAAGACTATGAAATTTTAAAAGGTTGATATACAAAGAATGTAAAAATATCATGTGTGGCATATTTTTTATTTTGCCTCATCAGTTTTGATTTTATTAGGTCTATAAGTGCCATTTTTCTATATTAAAAAAACTGCACAGTACCACAGAGTACACATATCTTAAGCTCATTCACACAATTTTTCTAAACTGTCCCTGAGTAATTTAAATCTGCTCAATTTTAAATGTTCAACAAAATGCTTGAATTTCTCAGGAAAACAGATAATTTCTTTGCTCTTCTAGAAATAATTTTCCATTTATTAATGTATTTTGATATGTTATATCCCTCACCCAAATTGCTAAAGGAACAGCTTACTTTAGGTTTAATCTGAAAATAAAATGTTCTAGACTAGTGTTTTTCAAGTGTTTAGTAAGATTTGTCAGTTATGGTAAAAAAAAAATGTAAGTGGGAACATCATGTGAGTGTAGACAAGCCCCACAGTATGCAATCCTCTCAGGAGAGTAATTTTTAGAATGCATAGAATCCCGGTATTAAGTGATGATGGGAGTAATTTGCTGTTAAAATCCTAGAGATTAAAGGGGGAAAGATGTTTCACTAGATGCCACTTTCCTGTAAAGATGAATTTGTGCAAAACCACTTTATGCTCTGGAAACACCTAAGCCTGGCATTAGCAGATTCCTCATGATAACATTTTATTTTATAGTGTTAAAAAAAGTAATGGAAAATACTGACTCCTTCCATAGGACCCCAGAACCTATTGATACTTAAACATGGTGACATTTTTACAGAAGCTGTACCCAGAAATCCACTCAACATTCTGTTTTTCTATTTGAATGCATTTTTCTCTTCCATCAAACAAAAACTGAGTTTGAAACCAGCTGTGGTGTTCTAGGCCATGAAGCAGTGTTGAATAAATATAGGAAAGAACTAATAGTCTTCCTTGCTCACTTTGCCCTCAGCTAACTTTCTGTTAAAACTTTTGGCACTGCAGGTTGTCTGCTTCCCTCTTGATTTCCTATCTCACTTAATGACCATCTTAGAGCTGCTGTCTATAATCCATGGTCTGAGTTTCTGCTCAGCCTATCAAGACACCCATGTGTGGCATATTTTAATGAATATTTTAAAAATTATCATTGTAATTTTTAACAGGTGAAATACAGGGCAAAATAAAAACAAGGGTAAACCATGATCTCTCCTTGATGAGACGTAGGGATGGGCTGTGAGAACACATTAAGGAAATGGAAATATAGTTATTATGTCTTTTTTTTTTAAGCAGTTTTTTTTTGTTGTTGTTGTTACATATCCCTACCCTTTCTGCTGCTCTTGCTGTGTGTTCATTTTGTGTGTGTGTGTGTGTGTGTGTGTGTTCTTCTATGTCTGCTTAGTCTCCCCCACAATTGTGGCGATGCACCGAGTCAGCTCACTGTACAGGCGACTTGCCCCGCTTGTGGGCGGGTCTGCTTCCGTTCCCGGGCGGCTTTTGATCCGTTCACAGGCAGCTCACCCTGCCCATGGTGGCTTTTTTGCCCTGCCCACGGCGGCTCTGCCCCTTCCACGGCAGCTTTTGCCTTCTCAGGTGGTCTGCCGCTCGGAGAGGTCCCCGGGAGCCGAACCCAGGGCTTCCCATGTGGTGTACCGGCGCCCTATTCACTGGGCTATAGCCAGCCCCTATTATGTCTTTCTCTTATTCCTTTTGATCACCAAATTAACCTTAACTTGAGCATGCTACAAGAGAATTAATCATCATATTGACATTATGTCTTTTTTTCAAGAGACTATAAATTACAGACAAGAATCCTATTTAGTTTAACTCTCACTGAAAACAAAATGGTACAAACATGGTTTCTATTTAAGGTGGATCCCTTTGCAGCGTGTCCTTTTAGTAGGGGCAGAAGACCACAGAACCAAACACGCTACCAACCACTAAAAGGAAGAAAAGTAGCTTAGAAGGGAGACGAGTGGAAAAGAGAATCCTGGGTGAAAACAATAAAAAAAGACAAAATATTTGTAAACAAATTGATCTCAAAGGGTGGAGAAGCCTTCTCAGAAAATGGGGTTTGAACAAGAATCACTTATTATTCCTCTCCCATCACCATTCACATTTGTGCCAGATCAGATAAGACATTAAGTTGTACACAAAAACCACCAGTGCTGATTTTTCTAAGGTGGTATAAATGTAAACATACTAGAATTTTTTTTTTCTTTTCACTTACGCTAGTAAATGTTAATACTTAAAGCCTCTTTCTTAATATGCTCTGTATTAGTCAGCCAAAGGGGTGCCTTCACAATATACCAATAATTGGTTGGTTTTTATAAAGGGTATTTATTTGGGGTAGATGATTACAGTTACTAGGCCACAAAGCATAAGTTCTTCCCTCACCAACGTCCACTGGCACGTGTTGGAGCAAGACAGCTACCGACATTTGCCAGGGTTCAGGCTTCTTGGTTTCCTGGGGCTGCATTTCTCTCCGGGCTTAGTTCCTCTGTTTCCTCCACAAGGTCAGCTGTAGACTATCAGGCAAACAGCTCACTTTTCTACTCCTGGGGCATTCTCTCCAACATCAGAACTGCTTCTCAAAAACTGCTCCTTCTGTCTTTGGCCTTGCCTTTTATACTTGAGACCACAACCACTGAGGGGTGGGGCTCAACACCCTACTGCTGTGGCCCAGTCAACACCCTAATCATAACCCAATCATGCCCAGATGAACAGATCAGTTTACAAGCATGATTCAATATGGATTTTTGGAATTCATAATTACATCAAACTCTAACATGCTCCCCCCCCCATTCCTCTCATGCTCCTCTTATTTTATATTCATGAATGAAAGAGAAAGATAATTCTGTTTACTAGAACTAGGTTACAAATTAAAATTGTTTCAAAACCCTAATGCTATGTTTAGGGAAGACAACTAGATTTGCAATTTTGATAGAATTAATTGATCCCTTTACTCAAAGGAAACTAAAATGCAAAGCTCATGGACAAAATAAGGCATGCCTATGTTCTAATCCTATATCTAGCATTTACATCATCAGAAAAGATTAATATACTAATAT
Source organism: Chaetophractus vellerosus (assembly GCA_004027955.1). Lineage (NCBI taxonomy): Eukaryota > Metazoa > Chordata > Mammalia > Cingulata > Chlamyphoridae > Chaetophractus > Chaetophractus vellerosus. The sequence continues at coordinate 15,967 of PVKH010003496.1, forward strand.
TTTTAATAGCAGAGTTGTTTTAAGTACTGGCAAGAGGGTATGTAAAGTATATAGAGCGTCTAGATATCTTAATAGCAGTATAATGATCTTAAGTCTAATTATTAAAAAGCAAAAAAATACTGAAACATCAAAAGAACATAACCTTTTTAAACTTATTATTGTCTGGAATGAACCACTTTAAAAAAAATCTTGGCATGTTTGCTTCAGGTTTTAATCATTATATATTCTGTAGTGAAAAGACTACATGCTTATTCTACAGAATTCAAATGGTATAGAAGTTGAGGAAATACAATAATTAAAAATATTACCTACCCCAACAGAAAAATGATCACTATTTACTCAAAATAAACATTGTTACAAATAGGTATAGGTAGAAGATTAGATGGCTAGAAAGAGAGCAGTTAAGTTGCAAATTCATGTATGCTAACATCTGAGCCTGGGGTTTCCCTTTAAAGAAAGTTCCTTCTTAATTTGCATTTTCTGTGGAAATTTAGTGTGATATTTTCAAGTTGTGATTTTTATTTGTATATCACACTATGGTACAGCTACTGATAGCACTGATATCAATCATCGCATTTGGTTTATAGCCTACTAATCTCTATTCCTTGTGTCACTTTTATTTTATGTATTAATAAAATATCTTTTATACCTCTATATTACTGTTTCCTTTTTATAGCCAACAAGCATTATATGTTTAGAATGTAAACACTTTCTGGACCAGATAATTATAACTATTCAAATACAAATGGTAATCACCAGGCCGAGGGGAAATGTTTTAGTTTATACCTTATTCAGTGATATGGATAGTATCTTTTCAAAATTTTATATGATAGAGAAAAAACACATACATTTATCAAAATCCTGATTTTTAATATATATTCCTTGCTCTGTCATGCTTCTATGAAATTCCTTCACCTTCTCTGAACATTTCTAGAAATTTTAGAATCTGTTTTACTCTGGCAGAAATGTCACATACCATAGCTTACTGTCAAACTGGCCATGGATTTTCTGCAGGTGCCGTATTCTGACCAGACATAAGAGAAGAGATTGTTTTGATTGGGTTGTTTTATAAACTCATCATAGCTGAAAAAAATTTGACCAAAGTCATGATTTAAACTATGATTTAAACCATGATTAAACGGCTGCTACAATAAGATATACTTGACCATCTTATTTATAACTTTAATCATATGTTTTCGAAATGTTAGGGAATCTAAGAGCAAACCAATTCACCCCTCTCACTGTACATTTAAAACAGAGGTCCACAGAAGTACATTCCATATGAACAAGGACCACAGCTAGCTAGGGGCACAACTTGGATAAAAAGCGTCCAATAAGACCCCCTGCCCTTCTCACTCATAACTGATTGCACTTCCTATTTTCGTTCCTTGTAATTTCACATAGGCAAAAACACCCTCAATCAAAATTTATTTATTGAGTGACCACCATGGACTGTGCTACATGCTGTTTTTTCTTGCAGGCTGATTTTTTCATCCTATTTAAGCCAACTCTTCACTGGTTTTTAATATTTCTTGACTAACAAAATTCTTTGCATATACAAATCATTATTGATAAAGGCAATCAACAAGTTATTGCAACCAGGAAAAGAATAAACTCTAATTCCAATACTGAACTGGATTTTTGCTAGAGTTCCAATTTTTTTACATTGACATCCTTAAACAAACATTATGTAATACATTTATGGTGCCATACAAAATACTGAGGAAAACAATGAGCAGTGAGCAAAACTAAAATACTGAAGAAAAAAGTTCCTAAAATGCTTAAATAAATAAAACTTTTACTGTCTATTTTAAAGAATCAAGTCTCATGCAGGTCAAAGTCAGCATTGGGGGAAAAGAAAATCCTTCTTAAAATAGAATTCTGTTTTCATCAACATTGTCCAAAGTTATTTAAATAGAAACCCAGACAATTTTGCCAAATTGCAGAGGAAGACCTCCCCAATAAATTTAAAATCTGTCAACTTGCAAAGAAAATTCTGGCAAATGTTGATATAATCATCATTTTTAACTTTGCTATTATTATTGTCACCATCAGTCATGAACATAATCATAATTAGCATCAGTATTATAAAAAATGAACATGATAGTGCCTCTTTTGGACTTAATGATGTTTTAACCTCAGGGATATCTGCTCACGCAAGTTTTGATATACAATAAAGTTAACAAATCTCAGCTTTATTTTAATGACCTCCTTTTATGGGGAATTGGGAAGAGAGGTACACAATTGGCTCTTGTAAGCAATTATGAACTGGATTTACCAAATGCTGTAAATGAATGATTACTAGTTTGTAAATGATATTAGAACAAATTCTAAAAATATAGGATTATTTTTCATGTTCTATATATAAATGATTTGAATTGATTTTTAATTTCCTTTCAAATACAATGGAGAGAAATTTAGGCTGTGAGAAGAGAAGGTGGAAGAATCTCCTTTATGCTATCTACTGAATTGAGGGGATTTGATTATTAAGATGTAACTAAAATTTATTTATTTTCACTAGGGATATGTAGTATTCTAATGTTAGGAGTATGCTGTAATATGATCCTTGAATATTTATTAAACCTTTGTTCCTTAAAAAGACACGGTGGGTGGACAGAAACATTAAAAAAACACTAAACAAAGACAAAAGAAGATACATGTAATTCTGTATTTAATTTATATCTGAAGAGTAGAACTTCCAACATGTCCTCAACAAGCAGAAATTTCCCAGAAAAAAAATTACTGTCAGATTTTCTCTAAGTGCATTTATGAAAGTTTCTACAGTCAACAAGTCAACAGTAACTTTTCTTCAGTGCCATAGAATATTATCAGTTGTGTATTGATGTTTTTTAGGATAACAGTTCTCAAAATATGGGTTTTGGACCCCTAGATCACTAAGATCCTTTCAGGTGGTCCAAGAAAATTCTTTTCTTAATAATACTAGGATAGTAGTAGCTTCTCTCACTGTGCAGACATTTTCACTGATGGAAGAAAAGCAACAGTATATAAAACCCCCTGTGACTTAACACAAATCAAGGCAATGGTGCCCAAAAGTATTAATAGTCATTATAATTTTCCCCTGGTACACACACATGGAGGGAAAAATCTCATTACCCCTAAAAATGTCCTTGAAAACTACTCATTTTATTAAACTTCAATCTTTGATATCATTTTAATATTCTAAATGATGAGATGAGAAGTACACATAAATCAATTCTGCTGCCCACCCAAGTATGATGGCTATCTCAAGGAAAAGTCCTGGGAGCTAAACTAGTCATTTTGTTATTGTTGTTAAATACCATTTTTTAGTTGAAAAAAAAAAAACCTAACAGATAAACTATGGTTATTCTGAATTTGGTGTTCGGGAGATATTTTCTCAAAAATGAAGGAGATGAACTCCTTACTTCAAAGAAAACAACTGCCAAGTTTGGCTTTGATAACATTTTAGCTTTCAAAGGAAATTTGAATTTTGGAAAACTTTTACCTACTACCATGAGTTTGATAGTTTCTCAGTGCATGAAGACTTTTCTGATGAGCTTAATGATAACATTGATGTAAGTGATATCTTATATAGTTCAATTAAATGTATCAAATTTTGAAAGGTCCACACGACCCAGTAAGCCAGTATTTTCCAAATGACCAATGATTTTAGAAAAAAATATTATTCAAAGTTCAAGATGGACATTAAATTCATTGATATGACTTCAAATTCCACATTGCAGCCAAACTTTAAGAAACTACCATTTTTCAAGATTTGTTGTAACATCAAATCAGACTACCTACAACTATCTGATAAAGCTATTAACCTGCATTTTCCAATTACACACCTGTGAGTCCAGATTTTATTCATGTATTTCAACCAAAATAACATATCACAGCAGACTGAATGCAGAAACAGAAATGAGTATCTAATTGTCTTGATTAAGCTAGATATTAGAGAGAGATGTCAACATGTAATCTAATCTCATTATTCTTACAAAAATTATCTTGTTTTTGAAATTGTATAATATTTTCCATAATATATTTATGTTAATGTATATTCAGTTTGTTATTGTTATTTTTAAATAAAATAAATATTTTTAAAATTTCTCAGTCTTAATTTATAATATGATAAATACTGATAGATATTAACTTAAAAAAATAAAATTTCTTTGTGATCCTAGAATAATTTCTCAGAATTTAAATGTTCCTAAATCCAAAAGTTTGAGAGCTAATGTTTAGAACTTCACAAAGATAAAATTCTCAATTCAAATGGAATAGTTTAACATGACTTGCTAAGAGATAATTCGATGTGCTAATCCCCTTTCTCATTACTGATCTCTTCCCATTGTTATGTATAAATCTGATACACTTTAAATTTTTACATTCTATGAACTAATTTCAGCCTATTCTTTTCCAGTATGACATTCTTGAATTCTAAATTCCTCTGCCACTTGTGGATGTTAATATTTGATCTGTGCCATTTCCATTATTTCCAGTTTCAGATATTGAAACCTACTTATCCAAACAGAAAGCAAATTCCTTTGAATATTATATATATATTTATATATATATATATAAATACCTACCACCATGAGCTTGATAGTTTCTCAGTGCATGAAGACTAGATATATGCAATTATATCTAGACACACACACACACACACACACATATGCTGGGCACAAAGAATGAGCTCTAAAAATTCTTGTTGATTTATTCAAGATTGGGTTATTGCCATCAACTAGCCTATTTACAATATCACAAACCCTATCACTTCTTCTAGAGTCATTGTTATAAATATATCTTGCATTCATTTTAAGCTTTTTGTTTTTCCTTTATGTTTGACAGAGTAAGTTGAAGGCTCATAATGTGCTAATGAACAATATAACATTTTGTAAACTAAATTTCTACGAGTCTTGAAAGATATAATAAATACTAATATATTCTGGGCACACTGTCAGGAAATAATTGGGACTTGGCATTGTTAGGAATAAGAATGGGAAAAATAAATTCTTTCCCATTAAGAGCTAAACATCTGATAAACATGTTTTTCTAAAATTTTCCAATAGATTAAAATTATATTGGGAAAATGCAGTTGCATCAAAGGAGAGTTCCTCAAATATACTTTAAAAATATATTTTATTTATAGATCTCAGCAAAGTTTTTGCTTCTGAATAATGGAAGGAGACAAACATCTAAATCCAGACAGTTTTATATGACATTTATTCTTCTTTTAATCTACTTTCAGTCTTACCAAACTCTCAATTATGTTATTAACTAATGAGGAGAGAGATTTAAGTGTTTTCAATTATAACATGATGTTAAAGTATTGCAAATGGAAGAAGAATGCCAAATTTCCTATCACATCTTTCAATTACTCTTCTTGTAAAATAAGAAGCCAGCCCTGAAACATAGTATTCACTATTTAAAAAATTCTTTGCACTTCAGTAACATCCTTTTAGAGCTATTTCTGTGCCCTGGAGACATTTGTGGATTCAATGAGAATGAGTTATGTGTAACTCATGTATGGGTAACAGAGTGAGAACTGTAGTTGCACTTAAAAAAAAAAGGAATGGGGATGAATAACATTGGAAGTGGGAACTCAGCAAGAAAATAAATAATAAATCAGGGCAAGATATAAAAAATAAGACAAGGAGTGAAATGGATAACCTGCTATGAATTGTCTTTCCATTCCAACTTCCTCATATGTAAACGTGTAGGGTTTTGTTGTTGAAGAAGATGATGACGTTGTTGTTTCATAGACCAAATAAAGGAAAGGCTGCCTCTAGCATTTACTAGTAGTTTCAGTCACCTTGAAGACAAATCTTAGAAGACCTTGGTGGGAGGCTTTTACCAGTGATCCAGGTGGATATTTCTCAAGCATCCACTATAAACCAAATGCCAGACATTTAAGATGAGTGTTCCTGAATCAATATATTTTCTTGGTATCTTGGAAAACCAGAATTCTACAACAGAAGAGCACAACAGAAGGTTTGGACTCCTTAAACTGTAAACTTGTATGGACAGATTTTCAGGTAATAGTATCTCAGTATGCTGACTAATATGCACACATTGAATGGCATATCTTAAAGTTTGTGAGAGTTTGAAATGCATTGATACAATAAGGCTTTTGAAGTTCTAGTCACAGACTGCTTAGAACCATTTTCCAGAGAGAAACATTTCTCAAAATGTGTTCTCACAAAATGTGTTTTCAGTAGGCAGAGATAAAGCACTAGGGATCTGCAAAATGCTTTGTATACTCTATCCTTTTCTTGGGACTCAAAAAGAAATTTAGCTTAGAAAGGCTGGATAAAGTTTGCCCTACAATGAATTCACTGGCTCTTCTTCAATTTTTAACCTAGCCTTTTCATGAACTTACTTAGCAAGGCATCCAATTTATCTTAAAAATAATAATATCCAATGCAACTATTTCCACAATATGAATTTGAACAATGCTATTCTAAAGGAAATGTATTAGTCAGGGATCTCTAGGGAAACAGAATCAACAGGAGATATCTGTCAATACTATGAAATTTGATAAGAGTCTCTCACTTGACCACAGGGATGCTCAAGCCCAGGTTCCGCAGGCAGGCTGCAAACCAGGGGCTCCGATGAAAGTTCAATGAAGGTCCTTGATGAGTTTCTGGGAAACGTTGCCTGTCCAAAGACAGGCTGGGAAATTCTCTCTAAATGCTGAAATCACTTCCTCTTATAAGGCATTCAACTGACTGGATAAAGTGTCACTCATTGCTGATGGCAATCTTACTGGCTGATGTAGATGTAATCAGCTATCTATGCAGTAAACTCACTAGTAACTAAAGTCCATAAATGTCCTTGTGTTACAATTAGCCCAGTGCTTGCTTGATCAAACAACTGGGCACAATTACCTTTCTGATTTGACACGTCAGCCCAACCATCACAGGAAACATCACTTTTTTATGAAAAGAGAAAAAATGAGCAGGAATAACAGAAGTCCTACTATCACCTATTATTAAATGCTTTAAGACTTCTATTAAATGCTTTATTAAATGCTTTGAGTCTTCTATGTTGTTTCCTCATCTAGGTGATTCTTAAATTATCTTAATGCTCCAAAATTAAAGATTTTATTTTTGAAGATCTTTCATTTCAGAGTCATTTTGTGCATTGTAAACTCCTTATGCAAAAAAGATTCTATTTATGTATTATATTATTGGTCATAATGTTTTTGGATTGTGTATACCAGTAATTTTTTTTTTTATATATGGGACCACCATGGGTTACCAATTTACATCTTTGAATTATGGATTTAATATCAATAACTAAAACTTACCATCATATATCATTGCTGTTATTTTATAAAATAAAAATCCTGGAAGGGCATATATTTAAGAATAATAACTATAATCTATATTCATAAATTCATTCATTATAATTATTTTCCTGTTTCTCTAAAAACCAACTTCATAAAGAGAGCAATCCTAAACCAAAAGCTAGCATTTGCCAAGTATATCACTCGGTATAGATATTTCTAGGTTATCATAAAATTCCGGACAAGAATGTTTACTATGTCTGAAATATCTCCAAAACTTATTAATAGTGCTTTATATTTCCATTTAAATTTAGAATAAGGATAATAGTAATTACAGCTTTTTGGCTTCGTTTAGTTATCTAACTATGAAACTTTAAACATTAAATTCTTTTGTATTTTGGACCACATTAGAATTATGCACCAGTGATAATAAATACTTCAGATATTAAATTTTTGTATTTTCTTCTTAATTTGTGAATTCACTTATAATGAATGTATGTTGAGATCAGCACTCTGAATATAGAATTAAACATTTATAAATTAGATTCTCTAAAATTGCTAGTTAATAATTAGAGGTCAGAATGAGCAGATATGATACTAAGATATCAATTTCAAATAGCTGTTTTTATAATAAGAGTATGTAAAATGAAAAAATATGTAGTTACTAAATAATATCAGTTAAACGTCACAACAACCAAAGAATATATTTTAGTGAAAACTCTTTTCTATATGAAAATAGAGGTTTAAACGTGTCTTCATTGTAAAAAAAAAACAAAACAAAAAACTCTAATATAAATGCATTTAATTTATTTGACTACTATTTAAAATTTACCACCTATATCCATAGTAAAAACATGATTATATTATCAACTTTATTCTGTATGAATTGGACAAGAGAAAGTGACTTCTAATGCCTCTCCCCAAGAGCTTGCTAAATAATTTATAAAGTCCAAGGCAAAATGAAAATGTGGGACTTTTTTTGTTAAGAAAAAAAAAAAGAACAAAAGAAACAAAAGAACGAAAGAAAGAAGGAAAGAAGGAAAGAAAGGAAAAAAAAAAGACTTTCAAGGCCATGGTAGCAGAAGATTAAAGCAAGCACTGGGCCTCCTAAGCATGCGCCTCTGTGGAATGCACAGGCCACACGTCCATGAAGCTGGCTGCTCTGCTCTCCCCTCATCTGTCAGGAGACTGAGTTCTAGTACAGCCACAATGAGAATCCTGATCTGCTTTACACCTGTCAATCACAGTGTGTCCTAGAGAGCATGAGTCTGAAGTGGCTAGACTGATGTGGGTCCTGATTGAGGTTTGCATAATTCCTGCAAGTGAGAGTAAGAGGAGAACCTCTTCCATGTACAGAAAAGTAAATCATGAACAGAGACCTGAGAAGGGCATAGACTACACCTGCATAATGACCCCTTTCCCTTTCCTACAAAGCTAAGGATTCCCCCTGCAAAGGTGTAAGTAATGGGATAGAAAGGAAGAAGCTACTTTCTCCATGCTTCTGAAAAAGAAAATGTTTCTACTTTATAGGCTGCAGGTATGTAGCTATATGGAGAGAAGGATATCTTCTATTTACCAAACTTTTGTTCACTCAATAAGTTGGACTTAGCAAGCACTGGTCATTCAGTAGTAAAATTCTTT